>CM033642.1:242327302-242343388 GCA_019512145.1 Engystomops pustulosus | reverse complement strand
GTCGGTCTAATATGCTTTGACTAGAGAACCTAACTTTATATGTGGCTTGCATTTAGGTCTCTACACCTACCCATCTGGACATATCTCAGACATATTGGGGCACATTAATTACGTCCGGAGAGAGTTCACACGAAAGTGCATTGTATGACGAAAATAAACATCTGCACGCAATCACCAAGATCATGCGCCCGATATGTGCATGGTCGATTCCCCGCTACAGGTCGATGGAAGTCACAGACCTTCTCCCGCATGCACGTAGTGCTTGATCTTGCACACATTTGAAAGTTCAAATCCTGCACTCAGTCGAAATCAGTCGGATCATCGACGGCTCGTATATCCCCCCCCCCCTTCAATTTCGTTGCATGAAAGCCAGCGCCAGCCACTCACAACCGATCGCTCGTGCGAAAAAATCCATGTTAAATATACTGTCACCAGCCATTGGGAAAGTTCGCGAAAAGTGGTCACGGACCCTGGGGCATATTAAATCTGCTGAATGGTTGCTCTCAGTGCTATCACACAACATTGTCCGGGTTAGTCTGGGTTACCGAAACAAGTTTCGGGTCCCACCTCCTTTTCTGAGTTCGAATAGAACAACCCTTCCACAATGAATATAGACGACTGCTGCAATTCTTTTCCACCACCACCTTTAAATGATCTGCAATAATAAATTTGTTTGTTTTAAGATGCACATAGGGGCGTAACTAAAGCTTCATGGACCCTGATGCAAACATTCAGCTTACTTTTTTTCTTATCTTAAACATTACATCCAAAACTACGCGGATGACAGGCACATCTAGCTCAGCCAGTGTTCTGCCCTGTTCCATTCACAGTTTTGCAGCTGTGAAGATCCAATGATAACAGGAAGAGGCCCGAAGACCAACATCTGTTTCACAGACTGAACTCTGTGTTTCTTCAGGATTTAAGGAAGAACTATTTAAAAAGCAATATTACACATTTAACAGTGACACCCACAGAAGTTCACCAGCATTCCCCATTTTAAGCCAATATTGGAACCATCAATAAGTGTAAAACAGTTTAGATGAAGTTTAAATCTGTTCCATCATATAAACATTTATTCAGATGGGTTCTCTCTGCTCACCAATATGTGTAGAGTCACAAAAAATAAACACCATATATCCATTACAGAATGTGTGATATCAAAGATAGTCCAGTGGTCATGACTTAGGGTGTGAATTCAGCCTTAGCTTTAAGGCATGAGTAGGAAACTCTACAATAAATATTCACGGATATAATGACAAATTCATGCAAAAACATGCATAAATAGTTAACAGAAAATAGCTGTTTTCTAGAAAAAAAAAAAGGATGCCCACAAAGTGGTCTGTGTCTCTTCCACTTGTCACAGGTTTTTTGAAGATTCGCCAAAAAACAGAAGTTAAATGATCTCATTAACCTGTACCAATGCCTTGAAGGGTCACATGATTGTTATCTAGCAACAGATCCTCAAATACGGACTGCACGACGTGTATTCACTGTTCTACGAGAAAATCCAATGACCTATGACAAACATACGGATCCAAGTAAAACATGGCCCTGTCCATGAGCCCATAGAAAGGAACATGTCCATACGCTATATCTCGAATTAACTGATAGCAACGTTGATGTGCATGAAGGGAGCCTGTCGTGACGATTTGGGACACTTTATACTTATCCAGAGATGAGTCTGGGAAGGCACAACACACTCATCTCTTCTGCTTCCAGCGCTTGCACATTGCTTCCTTGTGGACCCAGGTAACTAGGATTTGTTTTCTTACTATGGGCCTAGACAGAAATAATACAAGGCAATTTGGGATGCTTAACCATGAATTTATAAGGACCTTTGGGTAGTTGAGTGTCCCAAATCTCCCTGACAGGTTCCCCAGGGATTATGCTACATGTCTATGGCCTCAGCTCCCTATGTAAAACTCTCACCCACATGGCTGGCAATGCTATAATATGGAGTTTCTATGAGTAAATCTGCAGAATTTCAGTGACAAATGTCAACATGTCAATCTTTTTTAGTCAAATCAATTAACATATTAACGTATATAACACAATTGTTAGACCTACATACATTATGATATATAAACTTCCCCTTTGATATTCTTTGATATGCAGTTACATGAAGCAGTTTTATCAGTTTGCTGACGTCACGTCCCCTTGCTGCTGCCAGTGTGCACCACATGAAGGCTGTACTTCTCTTTATCCAAACATACACTGATAGTAACCCTACAACCACATCCTCAATGTACATTAAAGGATATTCAGCCCATTTCATGTGGTTGTGGTCTTCATACAAAGCTATGTATATAACAGGCTCCCCGACTAGGCAGTACAGCAAAAATAATGAGGAAGTCATGTGGTTACTTGACTAGGCCGGATAACAGTGGTGCCGAGCCAGCAGTTTTGTTTCATCAATTTATCACTTAATATTGTGTTTCTTGAGGAGCAGCTTACCCCAGGAACTTTAACTCTAAAATTAACCAAGTGGTGAAGCTGGGGTCATGGACGACCTCTCCTCCCTAGTTATAAAATTGAAGGAGAATCTGTAGATGCAAGAAAATACAACAGCGAAAACCATGTGTGCGTTTTCAATACATTGCCGGCCTACATAAGAACTGATGAAAAATACAGCAACTTTCTGTGGACAATGAAACACTTCATTGTGAACGAGGCATTTGTATAAGTTCAGTCCCTTGCTCTTCGTTAGTCCATGAAAACTATGGTAATGTAATGACAGTAGAGAGACAACGAATATTGACCTTGACTGCTCAAGATCGGAGAGGACGATCTGCTCCAGAATCGGTGAAACAATGGGGCACATTTACTTACCAGGTCCGGAGGAGATCCCAAAAGTGCATTGTCCAACGACAATGCACTGTGCCGCCATTCACTTACATCGTGCACCCGACTTGCTGAATGCGTTGCTTCCCCGATCAGGTCCGCCGCCCGCCCCCTGATTTGTGTGGCATGAAAGCCGCCACAATTGCGCCAAAATCCGATCTCATGCCACACAATACCCTTTTAAATGCGTTGGAAATCCGAAATCGACGGAATATCCGACGTTTGTGCGGTTGCGGACCCATAGTAAATGAGCCCCAATGTCTATTAAAGGATTGGGATGGTGAAGGTTTAATGGGCTTTAGCAATGGCTATAGCCACGGACTCAACAGGTGAATATCATGGAAAAACATGGTGGTCACTCCAGGGTCCAAATGAGAAAAATGTAAAATGCACATCCATACAAATAGAAAAAGAAGAAAACACATATGAGTATTACACCTACATTGGTTGCCACTTACACCAGATAATACATATTGTTTGTGTAATGAAAATTTATACAATTTTCAAATATACTTTCTAGATTTGAGCTTGCTGTCATTATATAGGAACTTCATTGGTTACTTCCTGTGGCTACAAACCAGACCCATGTGATGTCACACAGGTGCATGACTCGTTACAACACTGTTCTGATTACTCTTTGTAATATAACAACCGTGCACCTGTGTGACATCACATGACCAGGGATATAATGATACATGCTCCTGTGTGACATCACATGACCAGAAATATAAGGAGCCCTGCACCTGTGTGACATCACATGACCAGGGATATAACAGGCCGTACACCTGTGTGACATCACATGACCAGGGATATAACAGGCCGTACACCTGTGTGACATCACATGACCAGAGATATAACAAGCCCTGCACCTGTGTGACATCACATGACCAGGGACTGGTTTTTAAAAAACAGGAAGTAAACAATTAAACTTCCTATTAAAAAACAGCAAGCAGACATCTAGAGAACTGTGAAGAAAATATAATAAATACAGAAAATATATTAGAAAACTGTATAATGCTTCATTACACAAACAGTATAAATTATTTGCTGTAGGTATCACTATGAATAAGAGTGGGATGTTTAGTTTGAAAACGTGGTAGAGTGAATTAAAAAAAAATGTTTTAACTATATTTTTCTCATTTGGATTCTTTAGTGACCACCTTGTTTCTCCTTGGTGAAGATAGTAAAAGGTTCTCATTAAGTGGGCTTTCTAACTAATGTAAATTATCATGTGGTGCCCATACTCGCCACTGCTCTATTCACTTCTCTGGAGCTACGGAGGGCAGGTTCTCATGAAGACTTTCTGAATCCACTGTATATTACTTCTAGTTAGGGAACACATCAGGAGGTGTTTGGAAATATAATAGTAATCTTTAATTCCGCAGCGCTTTACAAATCATGGGGGATATATACAATAAAATAAGACAATACAAGATAAGACAAGGTCATATGGAAGCAATACGAGTGTGGGCCCTGCTCGCAAGAGCTTACAGTCTGAGGGCGAAGGGGGATAAATAAACTGCTAGCACTTGGACTGCTCATGATCTAGTAAAATTAGTCATACTTATGGGTTTTCAGTGTTTCATCATTTCTTTTTTTTTAAAACTGTTTATTGAAAAATATGCAAAACTGTACAGATTAATACAATAAAATTGTAAAAGCTTCCTCACGTTGTGTACATGTTTACGATCACATATATTATGCATAATACATGAGAGAAAGCTATACATCCTTGCTCACATGCCAGTATATTATATCTATTCGGCATGAAGGCATTGTTTTGTACAGATCTTATAATTCACAACTTATCTCTAATGACAAGCAAAGAAAAAAGACATGACCAGTAACACTTAAACAAGTAAAACAAAACAAGCATGCTCTTGCGTTTACTTTTGTGCATATCATTCTGGGTGGGTGCGAAATTAGCTCATTCAGTATACATTTAATATGGCTCTCCAAGGGTCTACAATGTCCATAGTTGGGCCTCACATATTTATCTAAGATTATGTCGCATTTCAGTTACAGTATATGCTGTCAGAGTGGAGTCACACCAAGCATCCCAAACTTTATTAACAGAACTGCCTCAATTCTTTGTGGCATAGATTCAACAAGGTGCTGGAAGCATTCCTCAGAGATTTTGGTCCATATTGACATGATGGCATCACAAAGTTGCCGCAGATTTGTCGGCTGCACATCCATGATGCGAATCTCCCGTTCCACCACATCCCAAAGATGCTCTATTGGATTGAGATCTGGTGACTGTGGAGGCCATTTGAGTACAGTGAACTCATTGTCATGTTCAAGAAACGAGTCTGAGATGATTCCAGCTTTATGACATGGCGCATTATCCTGCTGAAAGTAGCCATCAGATGTTGGGTACATTGTGGTCATAAAGGGATGGACATGGTCAGCAACAATACTCAGGTAGGCTGTGGCGTTGCAACGATGCTCAATTAGTACCAAGGGGCCCAAAGAGTGCCAAAAAAATATTCCCCACACCATAACACCACCACCACCAGCCTGAACCGTTGATACAAGGCAGGATGGATCCATGCTTTCATGTTGTTGACGCCAAATTCTGACCCTACCATCCGAATGTTGCAGCAGAAATCGAGACTCGTCAGACCAGGCAAAGTTTTTCCAATCTTCTACTGTCCAATTTCGATGAGCTTGTGCTAATTGTAGCCTCAGTTTCCTGTTCTTAGCTGAAAGGAGTGGCACCCGGTGTGGTCTTCTGCTGCTGTAGCGCATCTGCCTCAAAGTTCGACATACTGTGCGTTCAGAGATGCTCTTCTGCCTACCTTGGTTGTAACGGGTGGCGATTTGAGTCACTGTTGCCTTTCTATCAGCTCGAACCAGTCTGCCCATTCTCCTCTGACCTCTAGCATCAGGAAAACAATACAAGTGTGGGCCCTGCTCGCAAGAGCTTACAGTCTGAGGGCGAAGGGGGACAAATAAACTGCTAGCACTTGGACTGCTCATGATCTAGTAAAATTAGTCATACTTGTGGGTTTTCAGTGTTTCATCATTTCTGATGTAAATCTCATGATGTTTATAAGTATTGCTACTTAACCCTTAGAGGACGGAACCAGTTTTGGCCTTTAGAACACGGGACTTTTTCTCTTTATTTCAAGTTCTAAAACTTTTTGTACATAATTGTACAAGTTGTACTTTTTGGTGGCGTTTGGAGTACCTAAAGCGTTCTGTGTGATGCCATATGATAAGGCGCTGCCTGATGTAGGATTGCGCTACAATACAACCTGCGAACGTTCATTCCTGAATATTCACAGGCTAAGACGAGTGTGCCGCAAGTGCACCCCTGGCACCAGCCCACTCCCCCACCAGTCGCCCCCCCCCCCTTCACCCCACCTGGGGTGTAAGTGGTGTAAAGCGAGAAATAATCACAATAACTGGGCTATTTCAGGGCTTGTCTGCCAGTAAAGTTCTGATAAATCTCCCCTTATGACTGTATTTTATGAACTGTTTTGGAAGAGGATAACAAAACAAAGACTAATTTTGCCAATTTATTTTTACGTCGTGGCTCTGATCATATGGACTCAGCTTCTGACCCCGTGAAAGCATAATGGTGTATCTGTACGCATAGCGCTAATTTTTGGCCACCATAATGCGCTTCAAGGTTAATATGCCGGTGTGTATACCACAAGTGACACGTATCTTTTATTAATAGGAATGGTGTTCTGCAAGTGCCACATGTGACTTGACTAGTGATGTGTATGTCTCAGTTTCTACCACTTAATTTACTTTTACTTAATTTTCTATGGGACTGTCGGTTGATCCACCACTCTATTCTCATAAGGTACCCCCTGTTCTTGTGATCTTTGGGGGTATGAGTGCTAGAAACTCACCATACGATTCCCTAGTCGGAAACCTGAGACTTGAGGTCCTCATAGGTCACTGATTTGTTTATGCACAATAGTTCTCCGTTAAGGTTTTACAAAAACATAAGAAAAAGAAAAATATAACAGCACCGATATAGGAAATGCAACACTGACCAGAAGATTGACCCATAGAGAAGAAGGTTTTAAGTCTAAACAAATAAGACAGAATTCCTTCAAAGGGGTCAAGACATTCAGCGAACATAGAGGCAGTGGCGTAACTATAAGCTGATGGGCCCCAGTGCAAAGTCTGTGCCAGGCCCCAGACTATAATGTATGGTATATAGTACTAGTTTTCTCATATGTGAAATTGACACCTTATGGGCCCCCTAAACCTCTTGGGCCCGATTGTGACCACACCCTCTGCACCCCCTCAAGTTACACCCCTGCATAGAGGTCAATTTTGTATTGGCCAAATACCAAGATTCAGTTCTCTTGACTGGAAGAGGGAGCATTTGAGGGAAATCCATTTCCACAAAAATGTACTTGTCTGTTTTGGAAGTAAAGAAAACAGAAATCAATTTCTTATGATCTTATTGATTGGTTTTCTTCTATCTTGGAAAGAGTTAACACAGTAGATGATGCCCACGAATGGACAACGCAGCATTTACATGAAATCCAAGTAAGTCGGTTATTTGAAGGTGAAAAAATAATTTCATGATACCATGATTTCATGATACAGTCAAGGTGCCTGGATCTATGATAAGTAATGGGCTGTATTCTGTTGCTTGCAGCTTATTTGAAATTGGCAAGTGAGCGCATCTCACGCCATTCATGTCCAAAGGAAGTGAATACCCCGTTGCAAAGACAGGGCCTACCTATCTTTTGCGGTGCAATGCACATTAACTATTGGAGAAAGAAGCGGATGCCCATGAATAAATAAATGTAACAATTTTATTAATTTACATAGATACACAAAGGAAGAATATAAAAACAATTAAAAAGCACTTAAGGTGCCCTTGTCCCCAGCGCACAGTAGTCTATAGTACAAAAAAAGGTAAATACAGGCTATGTTGTATATAAGTAAAGCATGATAAGCTTAGTAGATAGTATACAACAAGATATAATCAATATAGCATCTGAAAAATATATAATATATAAAGATAAAGATGGCCTGTATATTACCTAGGTCAGTGATGGCGAACCTTTGAGAGCCAAAGTGCCCAAACTTCCACCAAAAGCCACTTATTTATTGCAAAGTGCCAGCGCAGGAATTTAAGCAGTAATTTATTTCTCCTTGTTCATTGACAACTTTCAATCCTTCAGCCTCCTAAGGACACCAAGGCAGTTGAAAGGAGGAGGGCAAATTCATCTATTACTGTAGGAAGATTCTGCAGGAAGATTCTTTGAGTTCTGTCTGGTGAACTTCATGCTGGAGTGATAGCCTGGGTGCCCACAGATAGGGCTCCGAGTGCCGCCTCTGGCACCAGTGCCATAGGTTCGCCACCACTGACCTAGGTGAAGGACATCCAAGTGAGGCTTCCTCAGGTGACCCAGGAAACACCTAGGTAATATACAGGCCATCTTTATCTTTATATATTTTTCAGATGCTATATTGATTATATCTTGTTGTTTACTATCTACTAAGCTTATCATGCTTTACTAATATACAATATAGCCTGTATTTACCTTTCTTTGTACTATAGACTACTGTGCGCTAGGGACAAGGGTACTTTGTACAGCACCTTAAGTGCTTTTTAATTGTTTTTATATTCTTCCTTTGTGTATCTATGTAAATTAATAAAATTGTTACATTTATTTATTCATGGGCATCCGCTTCTTTCTCCAATATTTCATGTATCCCTTTTTGGATGTTCTCTGTTACTTTTGACCCATAATTGTTGGGTAAGCAATGCACATTAACAGTGCAGTGAGGCATGTTGCATTCAGGGACGGCTCCAGCACTGGGCATACCTGGGCAAGTGCTGGGGCCTAGAGCTGCTGGGGGGGACATTGATTATGGCTTCTGGTGGTGGGGGGGGGACATTGATTACTGCTACTGGTGGATGGTGTTCAATGTTTTTATGCATACTGGGGGGGGGGCCTGTTGGGAATTTTGCCCTGGGGCCCAGAGGACTCTAGTTACGCCACTGCACAGAGGATTCTGGCAGGGTGCAAGGTAAATAATAACACACAATTATATTGTGATGCAAATGCTTAGGGAAAGTAGAAAGACATATCTGCAATGCAGGTGTAATGGGCTTCTGTAACCTGTCTTTTGTGAAAATTAGGTCCCTGATTACAGGTTCCCTTTAAACTGATTTCGTAACAGGTGGAATTTTTTTAATCTTAGGAGTAGGGTAAGTATTGTACATTAGCTTGTAAGGTGTTATCAGCAAATTGTACAACATTGGACGCTCTTTGGAAGATCTTTAGATTGGAAGCGCTGCTGAGTAACTTATACAGGCCGTCCCTGGGTTACCAACAAGGTTTTGTAAGGTTTTTTTTGAAAGGACGGGAGCACTTCCTCGTCCCACCATGTGCTGAAATTTCTTATGATTACAGCAGGCAGAGGGAGGGAGGAAGTCTAAGGGGGAAGCCTGTAAAGCTGCAGCACAGAGGGAAACACCCCCAGAGCCCCTACTGCTCATTAGCATGATTTTAAAAGTAAATTTTAGAAGGAAGGATGCCATTAATAGCAAATATAAGAAGATTTCCACAGTCAAGGTGCCTGGATCTATGATAAGTAATGGGCTGTATTCTGTTGCTTACAGCTTATTTGAAATTGGCAAGTGAGCGCATCTCACGCCATTCATGTCCAAAGGAAGTGAATACCCCGTTGCAAAGACAGGGCCTACCTATCTTTTGCGGTGCAATGCACATTAACAGTGCAGTGAGGCATGTTGCATTCAGGGACGGCTCCAGCACTGGGCATACCTGGGCAAGTGCTGGGGCCTAGAGCTGCTGGGGGGCCCACATAAGGCTGTACATAATGAATCCATGGGAGTGAGGGAGGCTTATATATATACATAATAACCATGAGGGGCTGTTTGGTATGATAAACTAGGGAAAATTTTAGGCAACAGGAGACTGTTTAAGTTTCCAAATTTTTAATGCTGCCATGTGAGTCCACTGCAAAGGAACCTACTGAGGCGCTGTCGCCCAGGTGTCTACTGAAACCTGGAGCTGACCATGGTTGCATCAATAGATGTCTATGGGGCCGTGAGTTATCCGCAGTTAGCGTGGCTAGCTCACTGCCAATGCCCCTGATGGTAGTGATCACTGCTGATACACTTTTTATGTCTAAAACTACCCAATACTTGTGATATTGGAAATAAAGTGATGATATTGTAAAGAATATATCACTTATAACTATAGCCACAGACTATATGCACATCCACATCCAACCACAGATGATATGGGTAGATCACATATAAATTCATCTACAGTATGGAGATTTTATAATTTCATCTGCACAGGGTATAATATCTGTGATGGGGGCATTCACATTTTATTTTTCCTAAATTCCACACAAAGTACTTCCTAAAAGAAGACTATACAAAATAGACATAGGAGATGATGTCCCATAGGCAGGGCCAGTGCCAGCGCCAGAACTGGGCAAACCTGGGCAAGTGCCGGGGTCCAGAGCTGCTGGGGGGGCCCATGTAAGGCTGTACATAAGGAATAAATGGGGATAAGGGGTGCTGTATCTAATTAATCCATAGGTGGTGAGGGCGGCTTTATATAAAATAACCATGAGGGGTTGTTATGGATTATAAACTAGGAATAGTTTGGGGAACAGGAGACTGTTAGCGTCTGTATTTTTAATGTCGCCATGTGAGTTTACTGCAAAGGGGCCCACTGAGGCTATGTCGCCCAGGGGCCTACTCTAACCTGGAGCCGACCCTGCCCATAGGTGTGCGATTTAACTTACAGACTAACATATGTATATGCCGAGCATTCAGCTCTGCCCAATGCAAAGAGGTCTCAGGAAATTCTTACATCTTACATGTAGTCCTTAGAAGGAGTCATTCTCATTGTCAGATGTCTATGAGCATCCATGTAATGTCTTTATATACAGAAGCTTGTTCAGTCACAGGAACTGGGGTTGCTGCCAAGTATCTCATAGAAGAACACTAACTTCATTACATAAAAAGAGCAACGTAAGAAAAAGTCCGGAATAATAAAACTTCTCAAGACAAACTGAATTAATAGTCAAGCCAATGTTATGCAAGGTGAGGATGAATCTCTGAATTCTGCACAATACATTCACCGCACACACTATAACACTGCCAGCTCCTCAAGCTATGATCATATAAGCTCTACGGAAGGTCCTCTAAGGCCAAATGGCCAGAAAAACAATCACTTCATGGAAACTAAGCTTCCTGGAGATTTGGACAGACGTGAATTTGTATGTAATCCACAGTAAACATCTTGGACGGGTCCATGTGCTGAAATAGGAGAGTGTCAAAGGTGTAAAATAATAAAACTATCTACAAAAGGTCTATTTTTCACCAAAATATGTACAAAAATTATACAAAAGCTCATAAAATAAAAAGAATAGAATAAATACAAATTGAAATGATGCTGTTCTCTTCCTTTCCTGCTCCAAAGTGAAAACACAGAGACAAGAACAGGACAAACACATAAGAATAGTCGTACAAATACGGGCCAGAACCAAGAGGACAATACTGTACAGAATGAAGAGACAAAAAGATTCCCAGGGGGTCAGATAATCAAAAAATATGAAAGTGCAGAAAACCTTAGCAAGCTCCAAAGAAGGCTTATAGCAAACACTAGGAAGTGTGCAGATAATCCTCTTATGAGATATCAGAGTCCTGGTGCAGTGAGTGAGGGGGAGAATGTGATTGGAGGAGGCATCTGTCCATCACAGCTAGCTTAACCATCTACAGCCCAGAACAAAGTCAATAGGAGACAGAAGGGTGTGGTGGCACACAGGATTTTGCTGAAGTCAGAATGGGCACAGATATTACAAAAATACAAAAACATTGGGAATTCTAATCGTACCACTAACAAGGCATAAACTGTGTAGCATCTTAATCCCCAGCACAGAAACCCAGCATAGTTTGATCAAAGGGACATGTGCATGCATCTGCCATAATCTTAAAACATCACCAGGTGAGTTCTACGTAGAAAAGTGTAGGAAGTCACTAATATAGGAGCTGTGTTCAACACAATATTGAGGCTAACTTTTCCTGAGAACTTCGTAGGCGTTGGAAAAGTGATAAAGTGCCCACTTTGGCACTAAAAAAGCACACTACGTCTCAGATTTATCAAAAGTGAGATTTATTTAATAGATCTGGCCCTATAACTTGTGTGGTAATTTTTCCTATACTATAAATGCAGATAACATCTAGGACAACAGATTCAAGTTTCTGTGACCACTGCACAAGTAGCCATTTTGCATGTTTTGTTTTAACATGTTCCTGATCAGTAGTTATGAATGCATTTTGATCCATAATATGAGCAGCGATTGTCTAAAAAGACTGGTACCAGCCTACGTAAATTTGCCACTAAATTCATCTGGAAGGACTCTTCCCCCAGAATAAAATACAGCCTCCTGACTAAACATAAAGAGGACGGGGGGGCAGGACTCCCGGACTTTACCCGCTACTATAGAGCACCATATGCAAAGTGGTCCTCGACATCGCTTCGCAGAATAAAGACAAACTGTGGGTCGGTATTGAGAGTGCTTTCCCTAAATTTAGTAATCTACCTGGTCTATTCTGGTTACCCCCCAAAACCAACTGGGAGCTCTTGAGAGTCTCTCCCCTAATGTCAGGGGTATTAAAAGCTTGGAGTAAGTTTGCAGCTAATTCCAAAGTAACTAACATTCCCGGCCCACTATCTCCTGCCAGGGACTTCCCAGGCATCCCCCAAGTGCTCACATCCTCCCCACTCCTGGAACCTATTGACGGGAAACCCCGAAAATTGCTGACCTTATCTCTGATACAGGAATATGCCCCCTCACTGATATATTAGGTGAGAAGGGAAGCTACCCGGGGGTTTGGCTCCACTACCTACAATTGAGTTGCTTTTTGTCTTCCCTTATCCCCACGGAGTGTTTTTTCAAGGACCTAACCACATTTGAAAACGTATGTTTTAAACAAATTGTACCTTCGCATGGTGTGTCTTTCCTATATAGGCTATTATCTGATACCAATACCGAGGACCAACTCTTGCCGTACATGTCGGCATGGGAAGAGGAACTGGGGGAGAGTTTTGCCAAGGAATCATGGGAGAAATCCCTAATCCTCACCCACAAAATGTCCATCTCTGGTAAAATACAAGAAACGAACTACAAGATCCTTACTCGCTGGTATAGAACCCCAGTGCGCCTCCACAACATGTTTCCATCTGCCTCGCCAACTTGTTGGCGCTGCCATTCCGCTTTAGGAACCATGCGCCACGTTTGGTGGGACTGTACGGTTGTGGCCTCCATCTGGTCTGCCGTCTGGGACCTCTATAGGGATATTTGTGGAGCTTCTGGGGATCTCACACCTGCAGTCGCGCTACTCTCAATGCTACCAGGTCGCCTTCGCGACATTAAGAAAGGTATCTTAAGACACTTTCTGGTGTCCTTCAGGTTGGTGATCCCCAGACTTTGGAAATCTATGACTCCCCCTTCCCGGTTGATGTGGGTCGAGGAGGTAGATCGTATCTGTCGTATGGAACAACTCTGTGCGTCAGACGGCAATCGGATGGAGACCTACTTCTCCACCTGGTCGAAATGGACCCAGTGGAGAAACTCGGACTTGTTTACTGCTTGGCTTACGGGTGACCCCTGATAACTGAGGCATTTTCCATTTCCGATACACATATATCTTTTCTCAATGACCCCGCAGAGTCAGGGGGGCCTCTCTCTCCCCCCACCTTCCCTCCCTCCCCCTCCATCCTTCCCCCCAATCCCTTTGCCCCCTTATTTTTCAATAAACTTTTTTATTGAACCATAAAATGACTGGTACCATTAGTGCACAACAGATACCATTGAAATGAAGAGGAAACATTTCGGCTGCAGTGACTGGAAAGGCGCCCATACGTGTACGGCTCTCTCTTTTTACTTTTAAAGTTCTCAAACAACTTTATTTTAGTAATATTAGCCGCAGAGGCTACAGGGGCGTGGAGTAGCCTTAGCTTCCAGTGCCCGGACGGGCTAGGACACGCCCCAGTAGCCTCTGCAATTAAGTATGTTTTCAACCTCCCCAGCTGCCTAGGGGTTCTCCAGATTGATGGAAACCCCCTTTCAAGCTAACAATTATATAAAGGGAAATTAACTATTACCCAATGTCCCTTATTGTCTTGCATCTTGGTGTAAAACAACTGGCTGGAGCAAAGATAAGAAATCCCTGCCCCTTTCTTTAGCTTCCAAAACAAAAAGATGGAGCAGATCAGCTTAACCCTTTCTGCAACATATGGGGAAAAAAAACCTAGCATACTGTAAAACAGCACCAGCAACTATATTTCATGTTCATGTTTTATTTCAGTTTCATGTCACTTTAATGTAAATAAAATAAAAGACAGCGGCCAATGGGATGAGCTCATATCGATTTCCGGGTGAAATGTCCTTCAGAACTTCTGGAAAGATACAGGGGTTGACCATTGAATGAATTACATTATATAAATTGAATTCTACCCTTCATCTATCATTTCTGATGTATTATAATACAGTATCACAAAAAAACCGTCGTAACAGCTATGAAGTATTATACGCCGATACGGGGAAATTGACTTATACTGGAACAAATGTGTGTCAGCTAGGAGAGAAATCTGATTATGGTGATAGGAGTGGGAGGATTGTTCTCTGGCATAAATTGCTCCCTTCTCAGCTCTGTTTGGTATCATGCAGCTAAAATGCTTCTACCACTGCTTCACAGCCTGCAAGAACAAGCTTAGGTAGATCTGTAACTGCAACATGTTATTGTCACGGCATGCTGGGGTTTAACATATCAACCCGGATGGCGTTTCACATGTTTGGCTCAGTAAAGTAGTTACCTACTGCATGAAACAAATGTCTTAAAGGGAACCTCATCTGCAGGCAGGATGTTATAGAGCAGGAGGGGCTGAGTATATTGTACATGGTGTCCTATTTTCAAACGGATGTTATAGAGCAGGAAAAGTTGAGTAGATTGTACACAATGGGGCACATTTATTTAAGCCCTCGCACCAGTTTTTTGCACACTCTTTTCAATGCAAACTGCTTGCACATTTATTAATATGGATTAATAAAGTGTAGTGGCTGCACTTAGCCCGGGGCGACACAAAATTCTGCACTGGAGGGGGGCGTTCCGATGCGCAATTGGACCGTGCACCACATTGATCATGCAGTGTCCACAGAATTGTGTTGCACATCTCTATGTTAAAGGTGTACAAAAAAAAAGTGGTGCACTCTGTTGGAGTAGTGCCCCCTGCACACTATACGACATACTGCACATAGTACACACCGCACTGTTTTTCATAAATGTGGGCCAGTGTCTACAGGCAGGGCGGGGTTAAGGTTAGCGGGGGCACTTGGCACAAAATCTGTTGGAGGCCCCCACTAAATGTAGCCCAGCCAGGGTACACAGGGCCGGATTAAAGGAGGGGCTCCTGGGGCTCGAGCCCCGGGGCCCCCACCACTTTCACTTTTAAAGGGGCCCCCACCAGTTTCCGACAGTCAGTGACTCAGCTCAGCTGAGTCACTGACTGTCTCTGTGAGCAATGAGCAGCGGCCCGTGCTATCGCTGGGTGAGATCGCCGATGCACTGTTTCGGCAGCAGCAGGTTGTGATGGGATGCATCTGCGATCTCCCCCAGCGATGGCAGCTATGTCTTCACAGAGGCCAACGGCTGCCCGAAAAACGAGGAAGAACCTGCAGCGTCGTGGGATCACTGTAAGGGAAGGTGTGGTAAGTATGAAGTTTATTATTTTGTGGCTATTTTCTACAGGGGACTGGCGGCTGTATACTACTGGGGGCTGGTGGCTGTATACCACTGGGGGCTGGCTGGCTGTATACTACTGGGGGCTGGTGGCTGTATACTACATGGGGCTGGCTGGCTGTATACTACAGGGGGCTGGCTGGCTGTATACTACAGGGGGCTGGCAGGCTATATACTACAGGGGGCTGGTGGCTGTATTCTACAGGGGGCTGGTAGCTGTACACTACTGGGTGCTGGCTGGTTATATTCTACAGGGGGCTGGCTGGCTATATACTACAGGGGATTGGTGGCTGTATTCTACAGGGGGCTGGTGGCTATATACTACTGGGGCTGGCTGGCTATATTCTACAGGGGGCTGGTGGCGGTATACTAAAGGGGGCTGGTGGCTGTATTGTGCAGGGAGCTGGTGGCTGTATTCTACAGGGTGCTGGCTGGCTATATACTACAGGGGCTGGCAGGCTATATACTACAGG
>CM033642.1:242084295-242327063 GCA_019512145.1 Engystomops pustulosus | reverse complement strand
AGGGGCTGGCAGGCTATATACTACAGGGGCTGGCTGGCTATATACTATAGGGCTGGAAGCTATATTCTACAGGGGGCTGGCGGCTGTATTCTACAGGGGGTTGGCAACTATATTCTACAGGGGACTGGCAGGCTATATACTACAGGGGACTGGCAGGCTATATTCTACAGGGGGCTGGAAGGCTATATTCTACAGGGGGCTGGCGGCTGTATACTACTGGGAACAGGTGGCTGTATTCTACAGGGGGCTGGCGGCTATATTCTACAGGGGGCTGGCAGCTATATTCTACAAGGGCTGGCAGGCTATATTCTACAGGGGGCTGGCAGGCTATATACTACAGGAGCTGACAGCCTATATACAGATGCTTGCAGGCTATATACTACAGGGGCTGGCTGGCTATATACTTCCACAAACATTATTGGAAGGGCCCCCACCAGTTTGTGCCCAGAGGCCCCCACCACCCTTAATCCGGCCCTGAGGGTACATATTCAGCATCTGTGTAATAGGCAGGGTCCCCCCTCAGCCAGTCATCCATGTAATAGGCAGGGTCCCCCCTCAGCCAGTAATCCATGTAATAGGCAGAGCATCCCTTAGTCAGTAGTCCATTAGGCAGGGTACGCCCTCAGTCATTCATTAGGCAGGGTCCACCTTAGTAATTAGGCAGGGTTGCCCTCTTAGTAATCACTTGGTTCCACTTATTATTAGGCCGTGCCGCCCCTCTTAATAATCAATTAGGCAGGGTCCCCCCTTAGTCAGTAATCCATGTAATAGGCAGGGTCCCCCTTAGTCAGTAATCCATTAAGCAGGGTCCCCCTTAGTTATCCATTAGGCAGGGTCCCCCTTAGTTATCCATTAGGCAGGGCTTCCCTTTGCAATTAGGCAGGGTTCCCCTTAGTAATCAATTAGATAACCCAACCCCCACAGTTAATATTTAGCCCCAGGCAGCTGCTTACAAGTATTTTACTTCAACTTTGAAGTCACACTGACAGGTTCCTTTTAAAGGAAATCAACTTCTTTTTGCATCAAAATCAAGCATGGATAAACCAGGGACACTCACAGGTACTGTGACTGTGGTAATCTCCTTATATTTGTTATCTGTGACTTCCTTCCTTCTAAAATCAATTTTTATAACTAAGCTAATGAATCAGTTGGGTTCTGGATGGGATGGGGGGGGGGGGGGGGGGGGGGGGGATTGTTACCAGAGCCCCTCTGTGCTGCACCTTCACAGTTGTAAGCTGGCTCTTTCACGTGAACGACAGCAGTAGGCTGGTTCACTTAACCATGCCCTCAATATTGTAACCCCACCCCTTACACATTGACTACACTCCTTTTATCATGAAGTGGGGATGGGGTATTTTGGTAATAACATAGCAAGCTGTTCAGGAGTCAGATGAGTTGGCTCTTTTTAGTGAGCTCATCTGCAGCACAGAGTGGCTCTGGTAACAATCCAAGGAGCCCTTGAGGCATAATTTTAAAAGTTGATTTTAGAAGGAAGGAGGCCATGGATAACAAATACAAGAAGATTACCACAGTCACTGTGCCTGGATCAATGAGTAAGTGTCCCTGGTCTGTCATGATGGATTTTGATGTCAGGGGATGCTCTTTTTCTAAGTCACTATCCTATCCCGGTAACAGAACAGTCTGGTGCAATTTCATGAGCAATATCAGTAAGACTAGATTAGACTAAAAAAGTCCCTAGTGGCCTTTATGAAAAGTGAAACTTTTTTAATATTGCACAAAATCAATTTTTAACCCCTTTCCACCTATAGTCACATCTGTATAGTATGATATATGTCCACATGGTAAATGGGGCACATATATATAGTACTGACATATAGAAAGCAGCATCATATACATAATGCAGCAGGCACACTGATGTGTTCTGCACTAGTAGAGTAGAGCAGAGAGGTTAGTAATGCAGTGCAGCAGATGAGTGCACCCTCACCCTGCACAGATCAATAGTCTCATACACAGCAATGGGAGATTCAGCCTCCTATATACATCCCCTGCTGCATCCTGTGCTGGACATCTATATCTGAGGTGATGATGGAACAGGTGATCTATGTGCAGTGATCAGCCCCCCACTCTGTACAAGTCCCCCATTATATGCACTGCCCCATTACAGATGGGACCCCACAGCCCCCAGTAATTGGCAGCTCTTACCTCGCTCTCTAAGCCCCGATCTCTTCTGCAGCTGACAGGTACCTGTTGTAATAGTCACATACAACCACTAGAGGTCCTCAGGCGCCTATCCCAAGCCTCCTCCCCCCTCTAACGCCTCCGCACGCCAAGACCGCACAGCTTCCTGGGAAATGTAGTTTTTTACCGTCCGCATTAGGAGGCATCGTTTCTATCCCAGAACTACATTACCCATGATTCTAAAGGATGAGCAGGGAACAAGCTTTATTTTGGGGACTGTAGTCTTTTCCATGACGACGACCTGCACCCCCACATGTCCTTGCAGAGCTACAATGCAGTTTTTTCTTTCACATTAACTCGTTCATGGTGATGTGCAAGGGGATTAATGCTGATCTGGGTGACATGGAGGATGCTGGAGGAATACATTGCATTGTAGTCTATGGAAGGTGCATGGAGGACACAGGGACTGGATGTAGTGGATCTGACAGTAATGTGGTTTTATGTAACATCTGATCATTGTATTTTTATTTTGTTCTTTTATATAGCACCAACATATTCCGCAGCGCAGTACAGACGTGTTGTAATCACTTACATCCGTCCCTGACCATATAATAACATCCGTCATACAGATCAGGATCAGATTGCTGCGTCTATGGTGAAATATGAACCGTACTGACAGATCAGGTCGTCTACAGGTCATATAAAAACTATGCACAAAAAGTGAGAGATATTTGGCTTGTGGGTGAAACTTCAGAATGAACCTAAGGCTGGTGCCACACGTAATGCTTTGTCTGCGTTTGCAAACGCAGACAAAGCCGCACCCACCGGGGCGGCCCGCTCGCATAGTTAATTTAATGCAAAACACCGGCGGCTCATTCCCGATTGCAGGCGTTATCATAGAAACGCCGATGCGTTCGGACCGAGGCCCGCCCCGGTGGGTTCGGCTTTGTCTGCATTTGCAAACCCTGACAAAGCGGTGCGTGTGGCACCAGCCTAGGGGTGATGCCACACGTGGCGCTTTGAACACGTTTTTGGTCCGTTTTTAATCAGTCCGTTAAAACACGCATCAGTTTTTGACAGGTTTTACCAATTATCTTAATTGAAACTGGTCAAAAACTGATGCGTTTTAAAAAACTCATGTGGTTTTTAAAAATGCATGCATTTTTGGATGGACTCCTGGGGAGATTTATCAGAAGCGTTTGGGGTAAAACTGTTCTATTTGACCATAGAAACCAATCAGAACTCGGCTTTCAATTTATAAACAGCAGTGAGGAAACTTTTGAATGCATATGTACCGCGTAGATGTGTCTGAGCATGATGAGTTCACTGTACATGCGTCCCTTACGGACGCTGCGCTGAAGTCAGAGATCATTAACCCCTTAAGGATGCAGGGTATTTTTGCTAATTTCTCCCTCTCCATCTTCAAAAATCCATAACTTTTTCATTTTTCCGTGTACAGACCTGTGTGGGGCTTATTTTGTGCGTAACAAATTTTACTTTCCCATGATGTTATTTATTATTCCATGCCATGTAGTGGGAAGCCGCAAAAAATTGCAAATGTGGAAAAATTGAAAAAAACTGCATGTGCGTCATGTTCTTGTGGGCTCAGTTTTTACGACTTTCACTCTGCGCTCCAAATAACACGCCTACTTTATTCTTTGGTTCGGTGCGATCGCGGTGATACCAAATTTATATAGGTTTTATTGTGTTTTAATACATTTTCAAAAATTAAACGAATGTGTACAAAAAAGAAAAAAAATTTTTTGCCATCTTCTGACGCGAATAACTTTTTCATACTTTGGCGCATGGAGCTGGGGGAGGGGTAATTTTTTGCTAAATGAGCCGACGTTCTCATTGCTACCGTTTTGAGGACTGTGCGACATTTCGATCATTTTTTATTACATTTTTTATGTCATCTAAAAAGGTGTAAAAGTCGCATTTTGGACATTTGGGCGCCATTTGCCGTTCCGGAGGTCACCGCCGTCAATAACTGTTTTTATATTTTGATAGATCGGGCATTTTGGGACGCGGCGATACCTAATGTGTCTGTGATTTTTACTATTTATTATATTTTATATCAGTTCTAGGGAAAGGGGGGCGATTTGAACTTTTAATATTTTATTATTTTTTTACATTTTTTAAACTTTTTTTTTCCCACTATTTCTTAGACCCTCTAGGGTACATTAACCCTAGATGGTCTGATCGCTCCTGCCATATACTGCAATACTACTGTATCGCAGTATATGGCAACCATGGCAACCGATGACGTTCGGGGGAGCGGCGATCGGAGGTAAGATGGCGGCGCAATTTAAAGTGCTGCCGGTGATATGCAGCAAAGCCCATCTCTGTATGAAGAAGGCTCAGCCCGTGAGCCTTCTTCATACAACCTTCACAGCTCCATGGCGGATATATCCGTCACGGAGCGTGAAGGGGTTAAGGAAAGTCAGCTGGCTGCGGACGGATTGATCATCGCTGGACCCGGAGGACCTGCATTCAGGTAAGTTCATCACAGTTTATTATTTTTTTAAATCGTGGGGGCCCTGCTGCATAATAATTAATTTAGGCTGCAGTCTGGGCCTGATAATGAATAGAGGCTGCAGGCTAGGCAGGGCAGGCCAAGTGACAGTGGGACTGTGGGCATAATAACTAATAGAGGCTGCGCTGCAGCCTGGGCCTAATAATTGATAGAGGCCGTCACATGAGTTCACTGTTAAAGGAAACCTACCACTGCTAATGGTAGGTATTAACTGTAAACACCGGGCACCAGCTCAGGGTGAGCTGGTGCCGAAGCTTACCTTTGCTAGTGTTTTAAACCGCTATATCGCGGTTTAAACACATTTTGATGAACAGACCCGAGGTAGCTAACCATTAACAGTGGTAGGTTTCCTTTAAGGAGCCCACTGAGGCTCTTTCGTCCATGGGCCCACTGAAACCTGGAGCCGGCCCTGGGCCAAACTTGCTGATCAGTGAGGGTCTCAGTGATGGAGCCGACGGAACGGAGATTGCCGAGTCCTATATCCGGCAATCTCCATCAGCTGCATAGATATGAGATGGAGCAGAACGGTGGATAGGACTTTACTTGGTTCGTGGCTCAACCTCTATAACTGCTTCTAGATCATGTATGTTTCATGGCCCAGTGTGGTGGTATCTTGCAGAAAATCAAATTTGAAGTGAAATATAAAATGGTAGTATGTAGGGGGTGTGCTACCTAAATACTGGGGATTGTCAGGGGCATAATTAGGCGAAGCAGGAACACATAGCAGACTTCTGATAGAGGACCCCCTCCTCGCTTAAAAATATACATATTACATTATATCATACTCACATATTTATATACCTATATGCATAAACACACACATTTATACACTCTTACACACATATGCATACATATAGAGCACATACGCATTACATATACACATACAGAGTCATATACCAAAGTACATCGTATATACACACTTACAGTATATACACATCATACACCATATACACATACAGCATATACATATCACAGATATATACAAATATACAGCATATATACAGGACATATATGTTATGTACATATTATGCTGTACAATGCTCAACATAATTTGTATATAATGGAACACATCCTCCATTCTTTAGTGTCAGGTTGGTTGACGGGGGCCGCTTTACACTGTGGGCCCTATAGAGGCTGCTATGGCTGCTACCACTGTAGTTATGCCCCTGGAGAATGTGCTGTGCTACCTATATACTGGGGGCATGCGCTGGCTTACATATATACTGGGGGCATGTGCTGTACTACCTATATACTGGGGGCATGCGCTGTAATACCTATATACTGGGGGCATGCGCTGTAATACCTATATACTGGGGGCATGCGCTGTACTACCTATATACTGGGGGCATGCGCTGTACTACCTATATACTGGGGGCATGCGCTGGCTTACATATATACAGGGGAAATGTGCCGTGCTACCTATATACTGGGGGGCATGTGCCGTGCTGCCTATATACTGGGGGGCATGTGCCGTGCTGCATATATACTGGGGGGCATGTGCCGTGCTGCATATATACTGGGGGGCATGTGCCGTGCTGCATATATACTGGGGGGCATGTACCGTGCTATCTATATATAGGGGGCATGTGTTGGCTTACATATATACTGGGGACATGTGCTGGGCTACCTATATACTGGGGGCATTTACTGGCTTACTGATTAATAGGGGGAACTGCGTAAGCCGCGCCTTCACGTGGACTCCCCTAGTAGCTTTTGCAGGTTATGTGCATATCTAGATTATAACCTTTATATTCTAATAAATTAAAAAAGATGTGCAGGGATGGCCACACATCAGAAATCTACCTCTGGAAACTAAAAAAACTTGCTTTCCAGGCGGTAGATTTCTTTTAATTATCTGACAACCCCTATAATTTTCCAGTTTGCATTGACTGCAAAAAATGTTTCGCCGTTCAAATGTGACTGAAACCCTCTGGCAGCAGGTTGTCTAGATGAAGGCCAAAAGTAATGAGCCAACCAGCCATAGCAAGAGAAGTTCCATAGCAAGTTGACCATTCCAAGTCTGTGATTTCTGAAGTTGGAATTGCAGGGTAAGAAACTGTCTGGTCATAAAGGATCTTGACATTTAAGAGCATTTGGGCCCCCTCTGCACTGAACAAACCTCTCATTAGAAGAAATAATCAAAAGGCAAGACTCACCTTTGCTGAGTAGCATGTTGTGTGGAGAAGAAGTGGTCAAACAGTTAATGGTAATGATGAAAGCAAGTTCAGTTTATGTAGATCTTATTGAAAACATTATATTCATCGATAGCCTGAAAGCAAAGTGTGTAAAGAAGGAGGAGGAGGAAGTGGCATGATTTGGGGAATGTTTTCTACATTGCTACATTTACATGTCAGAGTGAAAGTGTGTATAAAAACCTTCTTCAACAACACATTGGGGCTTATTTACTGAGGGTGATGCCACACGTCCCGTTTTTGAAAAAAAAAAGCATGCTTTTTCGACCATTTACCATGCGTTTGGCTGCAAAGAAGAATTTATCTTAATAAACAGGTTCAAAGCAGGCAAACGCATGGTAAATAGTAAAAAACGGATGCGTTTTTAAAACACATGCGTTTTCAGTCCGTTTAAAAGCGCATGTGTTTTAAAAACGCATCCGAACCAACGAACCATAAACGCCATGTGTGGCATCACCCTAAGGGCACATTCACACGTTCTGCTAGCGTCTCGTTCATAACGTGACGCTAGCGCACTGGGGGCAGGGCTCCCGGAAAACGCATATGCGATCGGCCCGAGCCCCACCTGTTCATAACGCCACCTCAGGGTCGCGCTGCTCGCTTTCGTCAGACTTTGCACCTTTTTCGGGGATTTCACTACTTGGACAGGTATTTAAATCTGCGCTGGGATTTTGGCGCACATGATCAGTTTTTGTCTGTGGTTCATTGATTTCCACGGATGCCTCAATGAGCCATTGTTTTTAAAGGGGTTTTCCCACGAAAGAAAATTCTCAAATTTCCATCCCCTAGTGATGTTAACACAATAAAGATCATTTTTAACCCTTTACTTACAAGTTTTATTGCTGTTTTAGCTCCTATCACTCAGAGATGGTCTATGGAACCGCAATAAAAAGCGTACAATGTTTTTTTCACTGATGAGGCTGGAAAAGTAGGTGTTATTATGTTTTCAAACTAATTCTAAACCTTAATTTTTTTTTTGCGGATGCAGAGTCAAATCGGAAGCAAAACGCAACAGACATGCAGCACACACACCAATGTGAAACCACGTGCCATTTTTGTCACATTTTTAAACGCATCCAAAATATAAGTGGGAGCGTTTTGGCCAAACCCCCTCCCACTAGCGTTTTGGTGACAAAAACGGCACGTGGAAAACCGTCCTTAGGTTGCATTCATATGTGGCGTTAAAGCATGCGTTTGGAAAAACAGAATGTTAACAGCAATGTAATTAGGCAAATCTCTTCTAAAGGGTGATGCCACACATGGCGTTTTGAACACGTTTTTGGGCCGTTTTTTAAGCAGTCCGTTAAAAAACGCATGCACTAAAAAACGCATGCGTTTTTTGAAAACGAATGCGTTTTTGTCTGTTAATTGCGCAAATTCGGAATAACGGACAAAACGCATGCATTTTCAAAAAACGGATGCGTTTTTTAACGATCTGAAAACGCACTAACTAAAATGGCCCAAAAACGCCACGTGTCTTCACCCTAAGGGCGCATTCACATGTTGCGTTTTGAGCTGCGTTTTCATCGCGTCTGAAACGCATATACAACAACAACATAACGCATATACTACAACAACATAACAAACATAAACGGTAATGTAATTAGGCAAATTACCTCTCATCAGCTGTTGTAACGCGTTTTAAAACGCAACCAAAGCGCAACGTGTGAACGCGCCCTAAGGCGATGCCACACGTCCCTAGTACATAGGGGATGGGAGCCTTGATAACATGCTGACATTGCATCTGCTAAAACGTAATGTAACAGCATACGGCAAAAAACGCGGCACAACACATTGTGTGAACGCGTTTTGAAATGTGTATGAATTATTATTAAAAATGCAGTCTTGGAGGAGTATTGACTGGTAGTAGCAATCTATGCAGGCTAAAAGTTGGTCATTCATTGTGTCTCAGCCCCCTGCCCGGTTACAGCTGGTGATCAGTCCGGTTACTTATAACCTCATAGACCTGGGAGGGGGCGGAGCAGCGATCACGTGATGCTTTGACCTTGTGTCGAATCTGCCGCTGCTGTTACTCCGCTTTCCTCCTGGCTCCTCTAATATTGCCACATTCATTCTTAAACGGTGCCCGGTAATAGCCAGCGCGGTGCGCTAGATAACGGTGACGTTATATAGAAGCACAGTCTTATTTTACATTCTCCTCCCGTGTGGAAAGTGCGGCGCAGAATCTATCACGTGCGTCAGTGTCATGGCGGCGCCCGGTGCAGGCACAGGGATGACCCCCGGGACTCCGTCCTCAGCCCCCGGGGATGGCTCCCTGCAGTACAGCCTGATCCTGGAGCACCTTGTGGGAGAGAAGAGGAGGCCGCGGGATGTGATTCCTGGGGGTCTCGGGGGGATCCCCTCACCCATCAAAACTGAGGAGCAGAAGATGATGGAGCGGGTGATGGAGAGCTGCGCCTTCAAGGCGGCCCTGGCCTGTGTAGGAGGTGAGTGTCCTGTCACCCGTCCACAGGGGGCGCAATCACTGGGACAGGAGCGGGGTAAACACCTTTCACTGGGATTTTGTCCTCTCAGTGAGGTCATCAACTTGTCATGTGACACAAGTCTGCAGTGACGTCACATCATCATCAGCCATGAGGTCATCTAATGGGGTACAGCTTTGTATGCTCTTAAAGGGGTTGTACCTAGATTGATTGTTGTCTCCCATCCACAGGATAGAGGATAAGAGGCTGAGGGTCTGACTGCTGGGACCCCCACTAATCCTGAGAGAGGGGGTGGTTCTGTTCTCACTAATAGGTGGGACCGTAGTGGGAGCTGCTGCTTCTCCATGGGAAACTATGGGAGAGTCAGAAATTACACAAGGCTGGGGCATCTGGCCCTCCGGTGGACACGGGATAGCAATTAAACTTGGCACAACATCATTAAAGGGGATGTCTGGAAGAACTGTGCTGCACGGCCTGACATCAGACAGACAGACATACACAACAGTAAGATGGCAACTCAGTGGAGGGAGGGGAGACTTTTTTTTTTTTTCTTGCCCTTCATGTTACCCTCTTACTTCTAGGAAGCTTTTACATGAGGCAATAGGGGACTGAATTCATTCACACCAGTATTCTGCCATGTAAATCTGTATTTCTGGCGGAGCCCTTCCACGTACCTTTTTGGGATGTAGCAAATACGAGAGCAAAACTGTAAATGCAAATAGAGTTCAAAAAGACGCAAACCAGCACTTGGCATTTTCCAAATCCAATCAGCTTTGAAGAGTATCCGCCTCCATGCTGAGCGGATAAATATAATGTCTAGTATTGGGCCCCTTTCACACGAACGTATATGGTGGTCACATACTAGTCATGCACATGGCAACTAGCACAAGGCTCAGTATGTTATGGTGAGTACATATCACCCTACTGTGCGCAGACTGAAGAATAATAGAGCATTCCCATTTTCCGAAATATTGCGCACATGCATGGGTCTTTATGGTGAGGGAGGGGTGCGAAGTGCTCTCCCCTTCTCCAGCCGTCCATGCACTAAGCCTGGGTCCTGGCCGGGTGTAGCATATATACACCTGTGTCCAAAAGGCCTTATAGGAGCCATGTATACATGGGCATAGACGTCCTTGGTCTAGCTTGTCCCATGAGGGATTTTTGACCCAAATGTCTGAAACCCCTTAAAAAGGATGATCTATGGGGAACAGAAAAGTCAAAATAGTGCAGAAGGCTGCAGGTGACCACACGTATAATTGCACTTGTAAGGCTCAGCTTTGAATGTCTAACCTGGTACAAGCCGTAATATGATGAGAAAAGGATTGTGAACCCTGTAAAATAATTAGAAAAATGGAAATGGACGGCATTTCCGACGTGTTTCGACGCTAGTGCGTCTTACTCATGAGTAAGCTGATTTAGCTGTTCCTGTGTTGCACCCCAAATGGAATGAAATAAAGGATGAAGCTTGCTTAACACAGAACCGCTGTGGCTTACTAAGAGTGACGTTCATTTTTCTGCGTGGTCTGATACTGGAGTTGAGGACCTATAGACGTGCACCGCCACATGGAGGTACCGTTGGAGGCTGTTTAAAGGTGATTGGGTGAACGAACCAGAGTTACTTTGTTTTTCTATAAAACTATTTGTCCGAAAAATTTGACCTAAAAAAAAATGACATCAGAAAAAGTTAATTTGCGCCCTGGGGGAAAAAAAAATTTCTGTTGTGCAGGGGCCTAACCAACAGGTCACTGACCATAAAATGCTTCCAACTGGAGCCCATGAGTAACGTTCACCAGTGCACCATCTCCCCCTTTATTACATGCCAGGTCGTCACTCATCCCTCATACCCGAGCTGTTTGAAGTATAAACGCGTTATTGAACATGAGGCTGACATTGCTGATCCTCCATTATGTGTCATTTTCATTCATTTATTATTTCTGGTAATTTACTGGAAGAAGGAACCTGATCCTATAAAACGTATCAAACATCAAAGAGACGACAACTTGCCAATGTCACGGTGGGTGGTCACAGAGCCTCTGTTCTCCCATAACTGAAGTGATTGTTGTATCTGGCCCCTTTCCTCGTGTATTATGTGTTACTGGCTGGAGGACTCCCAGGATAGGTGACTGTATGATGTATATGTTATGTTATTAGCTTCTCTGTCTGAACGAGGTCCTTATTTTCTATACACTTTGTATGTTTTCCATAACTGGTCAGTGATGACTACAGCAGCGATCTCCCGTTACACCTCCACATACCCCCACATCCAGTGACTCTGTGATCAGCATTGTCTGATATCTAATGGCCTCTGCTTTCTCTTTTAGGTTTTGTCCTGGGTGGAGCATTTGGCGTTTTCACGGCTGGTATTGACACCAATGTCGGATTTGACCCCAAGGATCCGTATCGTACACCTACTGCCAAAGAAGTACTGAAGGATATGGGTCAGAGAGGGATGTCCTACGCCAAAAACTTTGCCATTGTTGGTGCAATGTTCTCCTGTACAGAGTGTTTAGTAGAATCTGTAAGTTTCGGCATCTACCATGTCAGTTCTCTGTTACACAGAGCGGTTTAGGTGATGGTTGTAGCGCAGATATTTATGTAGGAATGTGAAGGACCACACTAGGTGTAGGGAAGAGGCAGGAGTTTCTTATACTTGCTACTTGAGGATAAGGCCAGGAACAATGCAGCCTGAAGACCCCATACACAGAATAAATGAAACTGTGCCAACCGATTTTAATGGGACCCACTAACTTTTTATCTGGGGGTCTATTGACTCTCCCATGATGTTGGGGAAAGGAAGGATTGGGTGTGTTGAATTTTAATCTTTAGTCCCTCGTTGGCAAAGACGGGTTCATGGGTTGTCCAAGGAGGATAAACCCTTTGTTACTCGTGTCCAAACGATTTTATTTAATTGCTGCTGGAAG
Source organism: Engystomops pustulosus (assembly GCA_019512145.1). NCBI lineage: Eukaryota > Metazoa > Chordata > Amphibia > Anura > Leptodactylidae > Engystomops > Engystomops pustulosus. Next base: position 242,314,831 of record CM033642.1, on the reverse strand, counting down.
TGGATAGAAATAAATGATAAGTGAAATGACAGTATTTGAACATTTAAAATCACTGCCGGACATGTGCTATTTGCAGATGTTAAGCAGATGTGTCCCTCTCAGTAACACGTGTTGGGTTTATAGGTCCTGGATGCTTCTGCCATCTCTGGCTCTTTTGTATGGGCACAGCGAAGCTGTAGTCCTGGGCACTGGCACTGCGCCTGGCAGGTTTCACTATACATTGCTGCAGGGTGGGCAACAGGAATTTGAAAAACTGTTTTATATTCCAGGATTGGGACTTTTCCTAGAGAGATACAGCTACTGTATTTTTTTTTTAACTATAACACGCACCCCAGATGTAGTCATCCCTCAAAAAACAAACTTCAAGATGGCAGATTGCATTTAAAATATCAACACCCACGATTGCTGATAGCGCTAATCGTGGATGTTTGCTGCCTTATGGAGAGCCTGTTACCCCTCTAAAGAACCTTAACAGCCATGTTAAATCACATGTTGTTAAAGAGGTTTTTCTATGAAGGTAAGTTGGGCTCTATCCATGGATAGAGCCCAACTTGCTGACCAGTGGGTGCCTCAGTGCGGATCGCAAGATGAGGGGTCCTACCGACTCCTGTCGCTCCATGAGAGTAATGGAGCAGAACGGTCATGTGCGGCCATTTGCTTCATTAGTCTGAGGAGCAGCAAGGGATTGGTCTGACCCCTCATTTTTGCGATCTGCGGGGGTCTCTGCACTGAGACCCCCACTGATCAGCAAGTTAGGGCCTATCCCGTGGATTGTATATGTGTATTCTCTACCTCAGTAATATGGGGGCCCGGAGATGGCTTCTTCAAAAGTCACTGATGGGAACCTTATGTGATTGTCTGTGTGCGTCCTGAGCTGTAGATGCTGAGCTGTTTTGTGTACAGAACCTTTCTCATGCCATTATATCTGTCCTATAGTCAGATTTGGGGGTGTGGAGCAGTTTCTATGGTTCTGATCTTCCCCGCAGGCTGAGGATCCATCTAATAGCAGTGATTCCTGTCAGCGCTGGCAGCTTTACCTCTACATGAGGTGTAATCCTCCGGCGATGTGTGGGCTGGTTTTGTCTTCCTGTTATTTTTAGCGAGTAATTGCCAAACTGCAGAGAGAAACTACATGAAGTTCCTGAGCTCTTCTATAGAAATGTTCTGCGCTCCGCCTACACATCGGCGCCAATCTCCTGAAGAGAGAAGGGTGTCTGTTAGCAGAACATATCCCAAATGTGCAGGGGAACGATGTGCTTCATGGAGTTTTCCCACCCGAAACATTGATGACCATATTGATGCGTCATCAGTATCAGATAAGTAGGGATGTGATATCTGGCAGCCTCACACGGCTGCTTCACTGCAGAGTAACATCATTAAACTGTCATCATAATGACCTCTGTGGGGACTCCTTGCATCATATATCACTATGCATGGAGTGCTGTCCTTTGCGGCTGGACCGTGCCAGCCATGCGTTTTTCATGGAATAAGAATGACATCACTAATGTATCTGGATGATTTCTGTCCTACAGTTGAAATGAACTTTGGCTGATTTAATTCTTTTTATTTTTTTTTTCTCTCTTTCTAAGTATCGAGGAAAGTCGGACTGGAAGAATAGTGTAATTAGTGGATGTATCACAGGGGGCGCCATTGGATTCAGAGGTAAGTGGATAAATGGTGATTGCGGACTGTTCTACTATGTCTGCCCAGCGGTCTGCAGCCGCACAATGTGACTATTGGATATGGTCCCCTGCCGGTCACTACTGAGGAAGTTTAGCATGGACATTATCAATGTCACCACAGTCCAGTGCAGATACCATGGAAAACTAGACCAAAAAGTCCTGCAGGCAACATAAAGGTAACACTAATGGCGTCCAGATGGGCCCCACCATGAATACACTTAGGTGGAGTCACATTATGCCTTATTCATTATGGAGAAGGCGCATAAATCTCCCCATCCCCTCCAATTCTCTCATTTACCTGACCTGCATGCTACTTTGGTTGGGAAGAGGTGTGAATGCCCTCCACAATTACTATAGTCCATCATCCGAAAACCAGCAGAGACTATAGCAGAAATTTCTGCCAGATCAGACATAATCTTAGGTCTGAACTGGTGTCAATGGCGCCGGATCCTCCTAGGAGTTATGGCTGCCGGAGCACCGGCGGGTGGGGATTGGCATTTACTATGTGAATCTTTATGAATTTTCCCCTTAGTCTCACAGAGATCAGTGATCACTCCCTGAAGTGTGACGGGTGAGGCTCAGACACCTACAGCTGCGGGACACCGGGTGCGAGAATCCTAAGGGTACATTCACACGCGGTATGCCCGCCATGTGCTGGAGAGGAGGAGGAGGAGGTGACCGCTCCTCCCTCCATAGAGAATAGCGGCGCACGGCTGCACACACACCGAAAGATGTAGCATGCTCTATCTTTTTGCGGTGTGTGGCACTGTATCTGCGCCGTGCCGCTATTGGGGTCTATGGGGACGTACATGTACGTCCCAGCAGACGGCCGTGTGAATAAGCCCTAACCTTGTGTTCACACGCTGTATTTACAAGGCAGACGTCTCACGTCACAAGGATTTTACCAAAAATAATTAATTCATTGGGGGAGATTTCTCAGAAGTATTTGAGGTAAAACTGTCCCATGGACACCAATCAGAGCTCAGCTTTAATTTTATAAACAGCTGTGGGAAAATGAAAGCAGAACTCTGATTGGTTACTATAGGCAACTAGCACAGATTTATCAGACACTTCTGATAAATCTCCCCTATTGTTTCCATGTTAACAGTGAATTAACCCCTTGTGTGAAATGCTGTTCAATGGAGTCCATCATCAACCAGTTTCCAACATAGTGTATGAATACAGCCTGAGGCTACCTGCACCCCCCACTGCCTACAAACCACAGATTTTATGTCCTTTTTTTGCTGTCAGTGTATCTTTAGTAATTTTATCATTTTTGATTGATTTGTTTGCAAAAAAAGGTCCATTTATCATTCGATTTTTGTGAATCTACCACTTGTTCCCAGCCCTATAGAGTTTCACATGATTGTATTATCCAGTAAGTGATCCATAGATACAGAGGCCACACGGGTCACGTGCTGATAGCCTCCCACGAGAGGGCAGAGCCGCAATGATGGGGAGGAGTAGGACCTGCTCTGAGTTCTGCATCTTAGGGTCTCCTATCACACAGAAACCACAGCCCATAGAAATACATGAACCAAGCGAGAGTCACAGGGGTCCTATCCCTCTATATAATGGAGGTGCAGGCTGAGCAGGTGTCTGGCGGCTCCCTCCAGTGTCTGTAGCACTCACCTTCCTCTCCTGAGACATCGGAGGAGATTTATGACTGCGCTTGTGACTGGAGAAGTTTGTGCAATTGTCTCCTAGAGCAGCCGGTCCCCGGATACAGCAAGACCAGATCCTCCTGATGTATCTGGAGGGGGGGAACTTAAATCATAGGCATTGGCCTATAATATATCCCCCCTTTCCCTTTGAGTGTAGTTGTGGGGTGTATGCTCCCCTGCCCCTCCATCATTTAGGATGCATTCAACGTTCAGTCTTTCAGATGCAGTTTTTGAAGCCAATTACAGATATGGGTCATAATGGGTCAGAGCAGCTCGTTGGGAGAAGCTGCTCCTCTATTTTCGCTCCATTCCTGGTTTGGGCATCAAAAACTGCATCTGAAAACCTGACCGTGTGGACGCACCTCTGGATGAATGAGACTCTTGATAGGTGACTGTCCCAACACATCAGGTTGTTTCCTCCGATCCTGTGCATAGGGGATACCTATAAAATCTGGGCCCAACCCATAAGGTAGTGAGGCCGTCCTCCGGTGACACCACCGCCACCTTCACTGGTGATCCATATTGATCTGTATTGGACTACTAATGGGTGATCAGGCCTAGCGTGTAGTAACCGGGTTGTTTTCTCTTACAGCCGGTGTAAAAGCTGGAGCTCTGGGCTGCGGAGGATTTGCTGCTTTTTCTGCTGTGATAGACTATTACCTGCGGTAGAGGCTCCCTGCAGCCAGGGGGCGCTGCATCACCATGGACATCATTGCCTGCTAGACACATGGGAGGACTGAGGACGTCTGTGACTCTTATGATTTTTTTATCTTTTTTTTTTTTAATGTTGTTTTACATGTAAAGAACTTCCTAAAGCTGGACATAAATCCTGCAGGAGAGCGCTGGACCTCACATCTCTGCTTTATCTGGAAAGTCATAAATTGTTATAGGTTTTATCAAGGAGCATATTTATTCCTCTGTACATATTGTATAATTCTGCAGTAAAAGTAAAGGGATCCCCGCACCCCTGAGAAGAAGAAACCATACAATGTGTTATGACGACTGCAGGCCAGAGGGGGTGATGCAGGACTTATGTGCTGCCCCCACAGGGCCTATGTCTCTTCTGGAGGGCGGCTTTCCAAATTTTACATAACAATAAAAACCTATATGACAATAAAGATTACAAAGTCTCAGAAGAGACCTCTGACATCCTGCCACAGTGTGTGCTTAGACCAAACCCTGGTTATTAAGGATCACAGGGGGCGCTAGAGGGTCCTCGTCCAGAGCGGTAATGACAATATGGGGGACATGTATTATGTGGTCTTTTTCATCTTCTACTTGACACTTCATGCACCAGGTCTCTAAAGGGAGACAGTCAGCAGGGAGATCAGTAGTAGACCCTGCAGTGTCCATTATAATTATCAGTTATTATTAGCTGCCCCTGTAATTTGCAAATCTCGGTTTTCTGCAAATGACCTCAAAAATCAAACGGGATCATGTAAGAGCCAGGATGGGGCTTCATCCCTTATTCTCTGCAGGAAACCCCCCCCCCCATTTAGGACTGACGGCCTCTTCTCATTGCCCCTGGATAACACATGTGCAGGACAGGCCCGGATGTACCAGGAACCTCATAAATACAGTAGGGCAGCGGGTGATCTAACAAGTCTAATGGGTTTTTTTTTGTTTATTTTGAGCTTTTAAGATTTATTTTTTTTCCTCCTTTTAGCTCCCTTTGAGGGCTAAAACAGCCATTGTCGGGATTGGTGGTAATTAAAGTGTAATTAAAATATTTAATTTTTTTTAATTGCAGAAATTAATGGAGCAGGAGATAATAGTTAACTTTGTAATAAAAGTACAACAGCGTCTGCTGCTCTTTGTAATGAGCAGTGTGTCTGAAAACCTTCATCCATATGTACAGCATATCCTCAGCTCTGTAAGGAGAGTAGTCTAGAGACTAAAGAGAATACTGTAAGACATTGGACAGGATTGAAATGCTTAAAGGAACACTCCAGTCACAGCTAAATTATACCTTGTGCAGGGCCTGAGGGGAGGAGCAGGACTCCAGGTTCTAGGAATACAATGGAAAGGAGTCCTGCTCCCCCCCTTCAGGCCTTGTATCAGCTTTGACTGATACAAGACCTCCACACTCAACGCTTGCTGTCCATAGAAGATTTGACATTTTCCAGTCAACGCTGACAATCTTGTCAATTACTCCTGGAAATGTATGATGAGGATTAGTCCAATTATTGTTTAACCCCATGATGCATAATGACATTTCCCTGTCTTTACTAGCTCTCATGTATCATCACAACTTCAATTCTGAAGACCCCTGCACATACAAGGGTTTATCAGCAATGTGTAACTTCTCCGTACCCTGTGTATTCTACAGGTGGATTACCTCCACTGCTGTGTAAAATAAGGAGCGGCACAGCCAGCTTTGTGAAGGGGTTGCACAGACTCTACAGCAGTACAATAGGAGTCGAAGAAAGCCATATAAAAAAAAAAGTTTAAGATAAAAATGTAAAAAAAAAAAGTGTAAACCTGTCCATAACCTAATGGCCAGACTACAGAAGGATATGTTACAGTGCAGAGGTGTCCTCACCAATACCATAGCCATTGACACTCTACTAGGGGATTCTGGGAAAATAAGCAAATAGATTTCCCAAGCTGTGATAAGGAAAACCACCACTCTTTGCGGCTACATTGTAAGGCAGCTAAATCATATGATCACATATTGATCCCGGGTTCTGATCCGCTATGTGGAAGTGACGCAGACTTGTACCATCTCCCTATGACTGTGCTCTGGATAACAATCAACATGCGCTCTCAGCGAGACTCCAGCCCTACGGTTCCTGTTTGTATTATAGATACACTTTAGGAATGTTTTTCCAAATATTCCTTCTCTTTAACCACATGTTCTCTAACCTCAAAGTAAATTGTGTTGGTTCTCCAAAAGGCTTCTGCTTACACTGGAGACATCCCAGACCCCACTAACCACGTATTACAGGGAACACCTGCAGATAGGACACTTAGTGAGTGCAGCCTGCGATGTGTCAGTGCGACAGATCACTGAGATAACTCGTAGTCCTGTGTACATTTGTCTATGGAGAGCTCTCATACATCCCAGCACTTGCAAAACTTTCTTCCCTGGTGACCTTCAAAGGCCGTGTTCACACAGTGTGTGGTTTCTATTAAATAAATCTAAGGCCACTTTCTCACTGCAGTATGTGAATGAGCGAGTCCCAAATACTTCCTATAGACTTTACTTCTAAAGTTACTAATTTTATCTATTTAGGCTGTTGTGAGGTATTCATGGGGGACTATATATGCCTCAGCAATTAAAATGAATGACCAACCCTAATAGTCAGGATCAGTACAGTACGAAGAGATAGGTTCATCGATTATATTTTATACCTTACATGTAAGTCTAGGTACAGGTCAGTCCATGGTGACCTTTGTCCACCACCAGAACAGTTAATTGTGATCCTGACCATGGAGCAGAGGTACAAAGTAGCCTGATCTCCCAAACCAGGTAGTGGTGTTTTACATCAAGTTGTTAGGTGTGTGCATAGATTGCTTCTTGAGAGCAGAATATGAGGGAGAGAACGGTGGGCTGGGTAATTAGGACTCTCACTGTCAATCACAGTTTGTGGGCAGAGTAATCAGGACTCTCACTGTCAGTCATTATGTGGGCGGAGTAATAAGGACTCTCACTGTCAATCACTGTGTGGGAGGAGTAATCAGGAGTCTCACTGTCAGTCATTGTGTGTGGGGGGGGGTTTACAGGACTCTGTCAGTCACTGTGTGTGGGCAGAGTAATCAGGACTCTCCTTATAAATCACTACGTGTAGGTGGGGTAATCATAACAATCACTCTGTTTAGGTGTGGTAATTAGGACTCACTGTCAGTGTGTGTGTGTGTGTAGGGGGAGGTAATCAGGACTCTCACTGTCACTTGTGTGTGTGTTTGTGTGTGTGGAGGGGTAATCAGGACTCTCACTATCAGTCACTGTGTGTGGGCAGAGTAATCAGGACGCTCATTGTAAATCATTGCGTGTAGGTGGGATAATCATAACTCTCACTCAATCACTCTGGGTGGGGTAATCATGATTCTCATGGTCAGTCACTGTGTGTGGATGGGGTAATCAGGACTCACTGTCAATCACTGGATGTAGTTGAGGTAATCAGGACTCTCAGTGTTAGTCACTGTGCTCAGAAGCCAGTTCCCTACGGAGATCCAACCAGGTTGGAACAGTGCTGCATACAGTTGGGAATCCGTTCCTTCTGGAATAGATATACTGGTTGGGCTTAATCCCACATCATGTTATCAGGCTTCTTGTAAGTCATGCTTGATGTTGAGGGGGCTGCCTTTCAAGGTAGCAAAAGGAGGCATTGTTTTCCATTTAAGACCTTGGAAAACATATTTGCATACTTGTCAGTCACTGTGTGAGGGTGGGGTAATCAGGACTCTCACTGCCAATCACTGTGTGAGGGCGGGGTAATCGGGACTCTCACTGCCAATCACTGTGTGAGGGCGGGGTAATCGGGACTCTCACTGCCAATCACTGTGTGAGGGCGGGGTAATCAGGACTCTCACTGCCAATCACTGTGTGAGGGTGGGGTAATCAGGACTCTCACTGCCAATCACTGTGTGAGGGTGGGGTAATCAGGACTCTCACTGCCAATCACTGTGTGAGGGTGGGATAATCAGGACTCTTTTCACCTCTCCTAGGAGTCCTATCAGGATTTACTCTGCTTTTACCTCTGCACCACAACATATAACCTATACATCATAGTGGTCATCTTCTCTCCCACATAATCGGGCACCCTGGGGCAGGAGAAAGTATTGAAAGCCACTTGCACTGTATTTTCAATAAAATAACTTAACTTTTAATCAAAGGTAAAAAAAAACCCAAACCAGTTTTGTAAATCTTTTATTAACTAACATTATCAATACTATTTATGCTCAGATTCTAGCATCATAATAATATACATACAAGGCAACAATACAGACACAAAATAAAATATACAAAGCATCTTTCTTTCATCGCTTGAGATTTTTTTTTCATTTTTTTTTGTTTAACTCGGGCTTCATAAATAGAATATTGATGCATAAAAATAAAAACACCTCAAACCCAAACAGAAGTCCTAGAAAATCAACGTATCTTCTGTCTACTGTGAATAATCGTGTGAATGTGGAGTGCAAGGGGGGGCGTTGTCTGGTTCCTCATTGCCCCCCAGAACGTTCATTGTGCGGTTCCTGTTCTCTAGTCACATGTCCGGACTGCCGGGTTATATCCACATGTATCAGGTAACATAGAACAAGAAGGATTACCTATAGATGGACTTATGATCACAGGACAGAGACAGATATGGAATCATTTGTACAAAACTCAAAAATCAATTTTTCTTTTTCAGTAGATCATTTAAAAAAATAAATAAAAAAACAGAGGGTGTCCCTTTTAAAAACATGTTTTTCCATCCAGAGTTCTGTGGAATCCAGTTGGATTTCATTATTAGAAGCATCAGGGCTGGTCCTTTCTCTAATGGTGAAACTAGTCTCATGCTAGAGCGAGGAAAGGTCATGTCCGATAGAAGGTCAAAGATCTGGAATGCCTTCCTGCCCCATGCTTCTTAGATTAGGGGCAGGATTTGGCGTTCACCATGGTAAGGAGGTGTGGGATCACCATAATATGGGCTCTACCAACTACAGGATGTCTATATTTTACCCACAGACTAAAATTAGGCCCTATCCACGGGATAGGGCCTAACTTGCTGATCAGTGGGGGCCCGAGAACACATTGCTCCGTCAGACTAATTGAGCAGACGGCCTATTCTGTAGGATCTTTGAGGATCCACTCCTGTCTTTGGAAGCGGATGTAGGATGTAATGATCATCCATTTATATATGATGGAATATGTTTAATATTAGAGAAGGAAACAGGTCATTCTAATCATATAGTCTGGCGCTATATATCAGGGGCTAAAAGTTATGGGGGTCTTAGTCAATGAAGTCAAAGGGTCGTCAACATTCAATTTTGCAGCTTCTATACAGAGATGACTTATTCTATGACCAAGGTTTAACAAGCCAAGATGGTTGGCATGTGCCTAAGATTAGTCAATCCTGTTTCTCCTCTTATTGGAGATGACGCAGCAGTGACATACATTCTGCGCAGACATTGATCCAGCAGGGGATACTTTGCAAGTTAAGCTCTGGAGTCTGTAGAACATAGAGCAGTTTGTGCCAATCCTAACCAAGAATTAGCCAGAAGCTCTTCAAATGTACCACATGTATTAATGGCTGATGCTGGAGGTCACTTCTGGCGCTTCTTTATGCCCTCTTTAGGTTGGCTTTATGGCACCCATGTTGCTGCAATACTGTGCACTTCCAGGCCCAGACACCATAGTAAATTTACTTTACAACGTTCCCCTCAGATTAATGTAACAGGTAATGTATCCGACCTTCCGCATACATCTCCTGAATGATTCCACAGACTCTACACCCTCCGCAGGATAACTCTGCGCTCCGCACTTCTTACTTCTGGAAACTCCCAATGGAACGGCTGATGAATTTACCAGAATCCGTAAAGCATTAGACCCAGTAGTTCTGCCAGATGACCCACAACTGTTTGCAGATCATCAAGTTCTCAAGACAACATTAACATTCATGAAGGTCATTAATGTGGAAACAGACCTGATGAAATAGACTGTAAGCTCTTGTGATCAGGGCCCTGACTCCTATTGTTTCATATGACTGTTACTACTCTGTAATGTCTTATTTTATATGTATTTGTTCCTCAGTATCTGTAAAGCAGAATTTGATGGTTCTATATAAAGATGATTATTAAGATTATGAAAGCAGAGAATTGCTGCTTATCTGATAAACCAAGATCCTGTCTCCAACATATGACTGTGCTCTGTGTGTAGGGGCACCCCCCCCCCCCCCCCCCATGTACATCATTACATTAGAATCGACGCTATTCATGATATTCCATTGATTTAGTCCTGTCCTATATTGTTGTACAAAGTATAAAAAAAATAAATGTGCGCAAATCAATTTTCTTCTTCATCTTCTCAGTGTGATAGAAGGGGAGAGGATTTGGGCCTAGTGCACCAACCTTTCTTTCTATAGTGGAGACCAATCCTATCCCTTATAGCACCAGTAATTTATGGAAGATGGATTCATTTTCTGATAGATTTCTGCAGATTTCCTACCGTAATTTTATGTCTTGGCTTTACCTTTCCAGTGCCAGACCCTGTAATAAACCTCATCTGGTTCTCCTAGGTGGGTACATAGTACAGACCCTCACATATATTTAGCTGGTCCGAGGAAACATTTTATGGATTTGTATGTAGCCTCATGTAAACTTTAACGCATTTAGTTGATAGCATTGGGTCGAGGATATCTCCAGAGTTGAAATATATGGCAAGTTTTATGTTGCTACTTTTTGAAATCCCATAAAAGTAACTTAAACACCCCATTTGCTACATAGATGATTATAGGACCCAATGGTGGTAAAAAGTCTATGGTCAGAAGCAAAATATCGCCAGACCGGCACAAATCCAAGTCATATCCACTCATTATATCTATATCCTAAAACCCTTACGTTTTGGACACTTGTTATTTTGTGAAATCATTAAATTGTGAGGATAATTATGTATATACAGGTAACCCCAAGGTCACCGGAGGAGCACAACCATTTGGGGAATCTGTGTCCGACTCGCCCCTTTATGAAATAAGCTTAGACACGTGGTGATACAAGGAGTGAGCCTGTGCCTGTGGTATAGATCATATGTCCTCGCTATATCTAGCCCTAGACATAGGACCTGTACCATCTTTGCATTAATTAGTTAAATCCACAACCTCCTATATGTGCTATTATGTAATAGTATTACAAAGACAATCCCTTTAATTACCCCCTCTGGTGGCGCTACTGTTCAAGGAGTGGACACCTACTAAAACTAAACCTCTTCAGCAAAAACGCCCTACATTATTATGAGCTGTAATCCATCTCTCTATGAGAAGTCCCGTCCTGTGTGGCGTTTCCAGAGTCTTATAGAAAGCCTTAGGGTCCTTACACACTTGTCAGTGTAACGCGTCCGACTCGCATCATACTCGGAGCATGTGCTGGCTGGAAGGTCCGATCCGAACACTGACAAGTAGAATTGAACATATATGCTGATTTCCGTTCCGGTTGCTCAGAGTTTGGGCCGGACAATCCAGTCAGCACATGCTCCGAGTATGATGCGATTTGGGCGCATTACACTCGGCACTGTGTAAGGTGCCTTAGGCTTTGTTCACATTCAGCGACATGGAGGCTGCAGTTAAAGTGACAGCGCTTTCAGCTGCAGCCATTCACAACCCCATTGTCCTATATGATGGCCGTAGCTTGTGTATAATGTGGATGTGACGTGTGAACATAGCACAAGAGCTCAGTAGGACATCTTACACCTTGCATTACTTCCCTATGTAACATGCTTCATAGTCGTGGGCTGAGACCCCACTGCTCGGATGTGCAGACCCTTTGGAGTAAGAAAGGATATAACCACCACGTGACATTTTGACCATCCGTCTTTATAAGTTAAATTTCTCCATAAAGTTAGACTTGGTATCTGCGGGGATGGTGTGTGTGTGTTAGATGTTCTGCCTTGCTGGTCGCTGTATGGTTCTGGTACCAGTCACTTCCTCCTCATGCCCAGAGGAGTAATAGAAACATACCACCTTTAGAAAGTAGCAAAATCACAAGTGACACCAGGAAGAGAAAATCAAAAAAAAGGACCAAAAGCACTTTTCATTCACAATAGAAGACGAGAGAAGAAGAGAACTTCATGGCAACGGTCTAGGATTAAAAACGTTAGGGAAGAGAGAGTCCGTCCGCTCCGATTCTGCAGAGTCTATGCAGGAAAATATCACAGAACCGAGCAGAGCTCCCCAATGTTCATCCACCTCCTTTCTCCATGTGCAGAGGGAAGGGGGCGCTCCTCAAACTATCCGCATCATGCTTGGCCCCTGTGGTCCCCAAAAGGGAGGGAAGATACAGTGCAGGTTGCAGTTTCCAGCACAAGGTCTTGAGAATATGGCAGGTTAAAAGACCCTTCAGGGCAGCAGAGTTCTTAAAAATTTCTCAAGCAGTTCACTCACATCAAGGAATGTGGATAACAAGAAGAAAAAGTTTTCTAAAGCTCTGCTCCACCCCCGGGGGCCACGTGCTCCTACATAAAATAATGCCTGAAAACCAATATACAAAATACAGCTTCAATACAAGGGGAGCACAGTGCTGGCTCAATTTCTTTTTTTTTCTGTTTCTTTTTTTTCTGTTACTTTTCTGTACAAAAGGATTCAAGAAAATGCTCCGGAGCGAATCGAGGGGCGATCTGGGTTATGGGATCCCACTCTTTCCTCAAAATGTCTCTTGCCGAATGTACAGAGAGAAGCAGAGCTGCCTGGTCTTCTCCGGGGTGGGGGAGATGATGCTCAGACGTCTGTGGAGTAGTACAGAGTGTTCCTCTTCAGCTCTGAGAAACTGATGGGAGGGTGCTGCAGGTAATAAAGGAGAACCTGGACCTGGGGAAGAAACAACAAGCAGTGGAATAACCTTTGGGATCGGGTAATAATGGCGGTGATATCTTCATGAGGACTTGGCTCCTCATCAGTATCAGATCTATAGGATGATGGGAGTTTTGGTTCAGGGTTTGGATGTGTAAAGGCAACATATCCGGTCTCTCCGCAGACTGGATAGTGACAGAGGGTTGGGGGACTTACCTGCGCCATAACGTCATGAGACCAGATATCGGACGCCAGGTTTGTGTGTCCTTTACTTTCCACCTCGGAGGGTCTTAGTAATGTGGGGCCAAAGACCGTGGCCAAGTTATGGAGCGACATCTTGTTTAATGGCTCTTTCTCAGCCACCCTAGGAAAATAAAAACATGACACCAACTTTATAAAAACTTTATTTGCACCAAACTTTAAAAAAAAAAATAAATAAAAAAAGCATAGAGATGACCGAACTTTCTAGGCAAAGCTGCAAAGTTAAATATGGAGGGGGGTCATAGCCTAGAGCCTCTCTCATGGGTGGCAGATAATTAGACTTGGCACCGTGATGCCATGTTGTGTGGAGCAAAGAACAGCAATCGTGTAGTCATCCAGAAGTACAAGTTGTTCTGATAGTGATGCGGCTCTGGAGTGACTAACGCATTTTACAGATAAGCCCCTCTCATGCCAGGACACTTGCCGCAGCACATTGTACTTTCCCACCAATGTCCCCCTTTTAAGGTTCTGCCACACATGATCCGAGACGTCGCTATGAGAAAGGCAGCTGCTCGCCTCCCCTCCCCTCGTGTTCCCTCCTGAACTGGTCGCCCTCCAAGGCAGCAGATGTGGGAGCTGGCGAGTGCCCGGCTCTCGGATGGAAAACTTGACTTTCCTTCTAAACTCTTGGCCTGGTTCTCATGCAACAGTAACTTAAAAAGATTTGTAACCAAGGAACAAATTGTGACTAACAACGTTCCGTGTTCCAGTCACGATCATTACCTGGACGGAGGGTCGGCTGCACATGGGCAGATGGGATTCTGGGGATTGAGTACAATGAAGTGCGACTAATTATCAGAGTTACAGCTCTGCACCGGGGATATATAGACTACAGTGTGATACATAATACAAGGTAATCCGAGACTCTACACTTATTCCAGGATTCCTGGACATGCCCCACGCTGGAAAGCAGCACGTTCCCGGAATGTTGACTACAAGATTCCATGATGAATGGGCGCATTCACAGGATACGGACACCAGTAGCAAGTACTGCACTGATAGCGACTACTACTCGTCATGTTAGAGGAGGCCAGATATCACGTCTTGTGCCTAGTTACCTTTTTAAGTGTTGAAGCAGGAATAGGAAGGTCATGAGATTAGGATCGGGAAGGGAGCGCAGAAGGTGCATCATGCAGTTTTCCCTGGCAGCTGGATCGGACAGAGCTGTAACCATGGAAACACAAGAGGATTAGGAGTGACAAGCGCCGCACAATTATACAGCGGATAAATCCAACAATGGAGATTTGTTAACAGCTGCACCACAACACATCGAGATGGTCCAGCTATAGGGATGGCTGATCCTTGTACCTATGTAGACCTGTCATAAAGAACCTTGTACCAGTTATCGAAGCGCCATAATGAAGGTGTATACATCCTAATAAACTTTATAAGGAAATCTTCCATCAAAATCAAGCATGATAAACCAGGATCCAGGCACTGTGACACTGGTTATCTTCTTATAATTGTTATCCATGGCCACCTTCCTTCTAAAATCAACTTTTACAATTATGCTGATGAGCATGAATGGCTCTAGAGGGCATTACCAGGGCCTCTCTGTGCTGTAGTTTCACCGGCTGTTACAAAGTCTCCCACCTGCTCCCTCAGCGTTTCCCCCTCCCTCTGCCTTATATAATCTCTCACAGTGGGAGGGAAGAAGTGCTCCTGCACAGTGTAACAGCCTGTGAAGATGCAGCACAAAGGGGCTCTGATAACTCCCTATAGCCCTTCTGATTCACTAGCATAATTTTAAAAGTTAATATAATTAGGAAGGATGCCAAGGATAACAATTATAAGATTACCATAGTTAGGGGCATAACTTGAGGGGGTGCAAAGGTTGCGGTCGCACCAGGGCCCAAGAGGTTTAGGGGGCCCTTATGGTGTCACTTTCCCATATGAGAAGACTATTACTATAAACCATACATTATCGTCGGGGGCCTGGCACAGACTTTGCACTGGGGCCTAGTTACGCCTAGCTTCTAGTTACGCCTGTGACCATAGTCATGGTACCTGGATCTCCGAGTAACTTTCCTGGTTTAGATTTCCTTGATTTTGATGGTAGATTTCCTTTAAGTTGAAAAGTTACAAGACTTGACCCATTTGCCCACAACCGAATTTGGTCTGAGAAACTCGCTCCATGAACTGGGATTTACCGGATGGAAATATCTTCAACCAGTTCAGTGATTCATGGTTCAGTCTGGGAAATCCTGCAGAACAACCTCACTTGTCGGCAACAAACTTTATACAGATCTTCTGTAGCAAAAAATCTGGACTGCATTAAAAAAACCTTAAAACAAAGTCACCGTATATTTTAGAAATGTTCTCACTGTATCAGCTCCCCCAACAAATGATAGTAACAAGGTTTACTTTATAAACGGGTCTCTGAGTATGGGGTAGTGACACTGTACCCCACCCTCTAACATGAGGAGGTGCAACCACCTGCTCTCAAGGGTTTTCCAGTGAGTGATAATGAAATTTTAAAATGACAATGGAGACCTACCAATCCCTTCCATAAACGCCAGATACAGCTTGTCTGTAAGCAGAGGTTCTGGGAGCTCCCGGAAGTAAAGCTTCAATGTGCCGGCGATGGCATTGATGTCCATGTCACTGAGCATCATCAGGATGTCTTTACTATCTATGAAACATACAAAGAGAAGCCCAAAATGATGAAAACATTCACAACAACCTACATAATGTGATGTAAGAAAGAAATCCAACTTACTGGCATCAAAGGCAGCCTTCAGGGCCTGGATATCGGTGGCCACGCCGGATATTCTGTAGATGCCCACCTCCTCGATACCACGTTTCTCCACCTCCTCTATACACTGCCGGACTATATATGGCACCTTGGATCTCTCCCGCCTGGTGGAGGAGACAGAAGCTCATTAGAGAAGGGTGATGGGATGGGAGAAGAGCCTTAGACTCTAACAGGGGCTCCAATAATTGGTGAAGAGGAGAAGATGTCACTGAGGGGTCTACGTACTTCGTTACCACGCTAATTTTAACTCCAAAAACTCCAGTCTGCTTTTTGGAGGGTGTTCTTTTCAGACTCATATCCCGGCTGCTAAACTTCATAGAAAACTCCACTTTAATCTGAGGATTGAATAAAATTTAAATTATTAAAAAGCAAAAAAAAAGAAAACCCACTAAAATATATTATTTCACCAATTGATAGAGATTGTCGACTGCAGTCACATAAAATTCTTTGACGTCGTTTCCAAAGCAAATAAAAATCATCAAGTCTGGGGAATTTTCTAGACAAATACTTGATAGCATTATGGCTGAGTGAATTATTAACATGGCGAGGCAAGTACTTGGATACGGTTTGAAAATAAAGGAAAAAAAAAATAAAGTGTCTACAGGTTTCTAGAATGTTTGGAATAGAGAATTGTGTGGGAGAAAGTCAGAGAACCTGGAGGAAACCACACGGTATTGTCCTTGGGCTCATTCACAGCCAAGATGAGGTTGACCACTGATCCAACGCGCTTGGGATAAGATTTGTAATAACGCCATACATGTCCAAGCTGATTGTAATGGAGGAAATAATCCTATAACGGAGCGCCCCCTGTACTCCAGCAAATATGTCCCAGCATGGAGCACTTCAGCCAACTATGGGCCTTAGTGGAGTCCAACATGTACATGTTGTCAGGTCATCATCGCTGCGGGCAGGTTACACAGAACGGCTGGTGCCGGGAAGTATCAGAACAGTAAGGGATTCAATTGAAAGAGGCGATTTGGGGTTCTTTTGCAGTTCAATGCATTTTGTCCCCGGTAATTGGGCCATACATCTCCAGTGGTCTCCATTATGAAGGTTGGGGCACTGGATTCCTATTGTTTTTGTTAAAATTATTATTATTTCCATGGCTGGACATTTTCTTTAAATGACCAAACCAATAAAGGTGGATTGTACGGTGTATGTTACTTACCCCATTCATTTCGATCACGTCCACGTGCCAGTTCTTGCTTTGCACTGCTTGAGGATCCAGCTGGAAAATAGAAAAAAAAAATCCAGATAAGACTTTCACATCAAATCCAGGTATATAAAAAGTGTATGCAGTCACTCTAGACCAATAAAAACAAACCTTATATTAGATATTGTATTCATTTTTATTTTTAGCGCCAACCTGTAAGACATAGGTTCCCATGTGGAATAGGTGAGGTCTTGCTAGATATCACCGTATATGGTGGTAGTATAATGTAGCATAAGGAGTAACAAACAATTACAAGTAAATTTTGGGCATGTAGATAAAACGGTTAATGTCACAGAGGACACAGTAAAGACCAAAACTCAAGTCAAGTTCTGCAAGGTAAAAGCGCCAGATACTGCCCTGTGGCGCTGAACACAACAATAAGCAGAAGGCAGGAGCACAATAGCTTCCTCTCTTGTTAGAGCTGTCAATACCCTGACATTTCCAGACTGTACAATGACATCAAGGCCCACAATACAATAGCAGACACCGTGAACCTTTATTAAAGGTAGAACAAAGCCCCTCGCGCTGCCCTCACATCTATTTTTACACCCGTCAGAAAAACGGCAACTATTTCCTGGGACTCGAGAGCAAATCCATTTCTATCCAATTAGCTATGGGATAAACAGACGAGAAGCTGAAAGTTCAAGTTTCCATTTCAGTAGGGTCTACCAAACATTTTCTCATCTATTTATAATCCCTGGGAACGGCGGACGGTCATTTCCTGCTGGAGTTTATTTTGCCCGATATCCCTACAAATACAAATCATTCACGACACGTCTGAATATAAAGTCCAAAGCGATTGTAGGCGAAGGAGGACATCTGATTTCATGATGTATATGTAGATATGAGGTCAACAATCTGATTTTCATGATGTATATGTAGATAGGAGGTCAACTAGAGGAGTAGACTAGGAAAATGAGAGTATCACTAGATTCTACCTCCCATGATTTGGATTTCTATTTAGGTCAACATTTATCAAAACCCCTAGATGTAATGTTACATTGAAGACCTATCCTATAATGGACACCAATTGCAGAACAGTGAGCATCGCCTTACTAGCACCCCAAACAAATCAGCAAAACTAAGAAATAGCAAGCATCCCGTGAGCCCGGTGTCTCCTTTATTAAAGGAACAGACTCCTCCATACAATCAGTGGCCATAAGATGTGTATTGGCTCGACTCACTGGTTTGATGGGTATGTCCAGCCAACTCATATATATACAAGGGCCTCCCGACTCTCACCTGATGGCAAATGTCAAGGAAGATGAGGACCAGCAACCATAGTTGTTTTTCAAGAGAGAAGCCACAGCCAGTAGTTTGGCAGCGTCTTCTTCTCTATAAGTGTTCTACTAAGGGAACTGAACGAGATTGCAATTGGCTGATCCATGTATTAGCAAAAACAAAAAAAAAAACAAGACTCAACTCACATGATGCAATACAACAGTCAAGGCAACACACAACGTAAAGCCATGAATTACAAGTAGTCCAAACTGCACAAATGTGAACTAGACCAAAGACCACAGGGTTTCTCCACTTTTTTGGGCAGTTTTCTACCATCCTTACCAGAGTATCTTAAACTTTTCAATGTCAAATGTTTAAAATTGTTCTGTTTGGTGGCAAAGAAACCTCAGAGATCGCATGCTACTGGTGCAATTACAAGGTGTAACAGACCTGAATAAAATTATCCTCTCACTTTTCATCTGTACTCTCCAGGGCCTGTCCAGTGAAAGCAAATAGCCAAGAGTCCCCCATCCGAAGCAACTTCAAAGGGATGGAGGATAGAGGATATTGTGCATGCACCGCTAACAAGCTTGAGTAAGTGCGTTTCAGCTGAACGGCGCTCATGAGTCAGCAGGTAGCGATCTTTAATGCACCGCAAGCAGGATACTCATCACCTCTTTCCAAGACTAAAGCACAATGGGGACATTCAAGTTCAGGAGAGTGAAGGGAAAGATTATTTTTCCAAAGATGACCAGCCGATAACATCCATCTATTTATCAATAGCTGTAATAGCGCATGAAACATCCCGGCTTCATGGTGCCCTACACCTGGGAAACACATTCTGCATTGTGCTTTACTACAGCAGGAGGCCGGAGTTTGGTTTCAATCCCGATCATCTGTTGCCAATGTGATGCATAATGGTCAGACCCAACGTGAAGAGCAACTTCCTGCTTTGAAGAAATTTATGTCCAAAATGCCTAGAAGTCAATGAAAATTGACAAAAGTCTTACAAACCTTAAGTCATGGACATGTCAACTTTTAAACTCTTTAGGGAAACACAAACTTTGTTGTAGTTGGAAAGTCAGGATGATGCCCCCATAATAGTCATGGGTTGGCAGCCAGAAACTATGGTGGCAACTGGAGGGAGAATAAGACCGGATATGGAAACAAAGAGACCAGGAGCATGAACTCCAGGAATGGACATGGAATCAAAAACTATGACAGGCCAAGGGTCATCAAGAGAGCACATCACGAACTAGACATGGTATCACAGGATCAAGGTAGGAACAATTAAATAGGAAGGACCTGGAACATGATGGCTTGCCGGAGGTTTCACAAAACCATTGTACAGATACCCGAACAGGCCACCAGGATCAAATGGCATTCCATCTTTAAAGAAGTGTGCAACAGCACAGCCATCTATTCTACCGAATACTTAACAAGCAATCACAAAATTACAAAGACACTAAAAAAATAATAATCACAGACTATAAAGTTTGGTCTGTGCAACACAACTCACTGAAAGACTAAACATAACAGAAGTAGTGGATCATGAGAGGGCGGTGCACCGGCACATCCGATGACTTTATAACTCAATCTCTAATGTTATGATAGTCACAAAGTTCCATCATGGAAACTGTTCCAGGAAGCCGATGCCCTCTGCATGTTTCCAATTATCCTGCCAGTTGTAGGCACAATGAAGGAAATATGTGGAAATGAGCAGACACTGGATATTTCGATGTAATTGTGAAGGAACACACATCTTCTATTAACAAATCAACCAGGCGGAGGAGGAGGGTGAACTGAACATATTTCTTGTAACCACATCTATAGGTTCAGGAAATGCCAATATTACATAATGGACAGGCATTGGTTCATCTGTATGGAAAAATCACTGCCGTCTTGGAATGAGGAGAACAAGAACAAAAAGTACCAGTTCACCTTTGTGGTTGGAGTTTTGCTCCAAGGCCTGATGATGAAACCCAAGGGAAAGATTATTGTATACTTTTATAAACTGCACCTTAGCTGGAGGTGTAGAAGACGTCTCTGTCAGTAGAAGCAGCCTTCTTTATCCATGCAGAAACCTCCATTAAAGATATAAAGCGAGAATTGCGTTGTAGGGGCAAAACCACTTGCACGTAGAGTAGTTTTTTCCAGTCTGCGCATTACATAACTCCATCATGTGCTGCAGAAATCAGGACCAGAAAGTGTTGGTCCAGCCCCAAACAACTAAAAAAATCTCAGAGCCAACAACTTTGACAACAGAACAATTTTAGATGCTTGTAGAAGCCTATACAGAATGAAATTTCTTCTACACAGGTCGTTTGTCCATGTGGGAAAAGGAGAGGCAGGGGCCCATAGCAGGCTTCTGAATGGGGCCCCCCTTCCCACTTCAAAATATACTTATTTCTATACTCACTTGTATGCGTTACATACCATACATCGTATACACACACATACAGCATATATACATCACATATGTACAATGTGCAGCATAATATGTATATAATGGTGCACATCCCACTTTTTAGTTTGTCAGGTCAGATGATGGGGCCCCTGACACTGCGGGCCCCATAGCAACTGCTATGGCTGCTACCACTGTAATTACGCCCCTGTCTTCATGCATTCTTTCATTCATAAAGAAAACTAATCTAATCTATAGGGGCAACTTATACCGCCGAGACCCTACTGATCATCACATCATCAGTCCTGGACCTGGGTCCTGCTCACTGACTGCAGGGGAGAAAAAATTAAAAAGTGCAGAAGTTTGTCATGTATTTGGTCACATAGTTCAATGTATTTGGGGCTGAAACAGCTGAGAGCTCTACTACTGCTGCCTCCATCACCCCCCATAGACACAATAGTGGTAGTGATCATTTGGCCCCTTACAGTCCCAACTGGTGCTAAATAGCGTTGATGGCCTTGGAGTAAAGTCAATCATTACTAATCACGACCCATAATATCACCCCCTTGAATAGGGCCATTAACATTTACTATTTACTCTCCAAGTGTAAAAGACATCCTTAAAGAGCACTTATTGACATCTGCTACTAAAGAACAATAAGCAATTGACACAATGTGAGAAAGCAGTTTCGGAGAAAGGGTTAACGCACATTGAAGAGCTCAAGATGTCAGGAAGTCAAAAAAGGAAACACAATGCACACTACACCAATTAAAACCAAGGCAAACACCCTAGGGTTATATTGACATGTCTCCTGACACCTCCCCTAGGTCATCCCACTTCTCAAATAACCAGCAGATGGTTGCACACCAGCCATGGTCACAGAGAGGAGAAACCATGGACCGTGCCTCGGTGTTATGTGACTCACACAACAGCACAGAGTCTACTTTTAGTCAGACGTTGATAGTATGTGGTGATTCACCCTGGTCTGGCCGGTCCTTGGCCGTGTCCATTGCTGTTATATCGTCATCTTCATCACTTTCCCTGTTTGTATGAGGCTCGTCCTGACTCATTCTCCGCGTCGTCTCCCTCAGACATTCATTACGTTACAGGTCAGAAGTTATTATCCGAGCGCGGCCATTAACTGCTCAGTAAATGGGTTTCAACGTAACCCGACAATGACTAATGCTAATAATTAACGGGCTGTTTATTGGTACAGGTTAATTAAAGGGTCCATCACATCACCTGAGATGTGACTGGTAAATAACTACTTTCCATGCCAGAAATCATGGCCTCCAAGCCTGGTCCGTTTCTGTTATTTGAGTACAATACTGTTTTAATTGTAATATCCTAAAGATATTCCAACCTGGTAAAACCATATAAAAACAAGGTACCCAAGTATTATAATAATATAATGTCCAAGATTATGTATTGGTTAAAGTCAGAGAAGTCCTCAGATTCAGAAGTTTAGTCCTACACCTGTAGACTGTATACAAATGGAGGACATCTACTGCTGAGTGAATTCCTGTTACAAGTCATGGGTTAGGTCATTTGTGTAAGTCTCCAAGCAGGTTTTACACTTCTGAGTAGCTGGAACACTTGGAACAAGAATAAGAGATTGGGCATGTGAAAAATCCAACTGCCCAATCTTTATGTCTTCATACATCTAACCTCCTGGGACAATAAATAGGCCATGTTAGATGATCACAAGTCCTGTGGTAATCAGCAGATCCGACTGACAAACTAATGTGTTTGGCTGGCTTTAGGCCATAGTTGTGCCCCATTTACTACTGAAATATTGAGACGTCCTAAGGTCCTGGTGAGGCTGAAGAACTGTGGCACCAGAACCACTACATGAAACGAATGGCTTAGAAGAGCAGTTTTACTGATCGGAGTACCGTAAATCCGGTCAGGACTCCAAAGTGAGAAGAGAGTCCTGCTTACTTCCCCAGAATAAGGGGGGGGGGGGGGAAAGCAAAATGTACCAGAATTATGGTAAAACGTTTGCGCCAAATTTATGTTAAAAAGTGGGTTTAGACATCCTGGAGTGGAAAAAGGGGTTTGGCTTCACAGACAAGTGGGCACGAAACATATTATGAGCCAAAAATGTGCCCAAGTTTTTGATGCAGTGTTCTGGTGTGGACCAAGCCAACCAATAAAAGATGTTGAAGAAAGAAAGATGTTAAGTAAAACAAGAAAGAATAACACTTGGATGGATTTCCTATCCAGCGTGAGACAGATTAATCTGGCGCAGTGTAACACTGTCTAGTCTAACCCCTAAACCTTGACATTTACCTTCATCCAGGGAACGAGCACCCATTGTAATGGTGACATTTAACTGCATATTATATATACACGGTATTATACTGGACATACAGTGATACTGTCATTCAGTATCAATCAGTCATTTCTAGTAAGACCCAAAACGTCAGTGTCGGGCGACACCACCACAAACGTAGTCTTTTACAAGATATGTAAAATCTGGAGGTATGTACCTTCCCACTATATTTGATCATACCTCAGCTGCTATACACAACCAACATAACTATGCAGTATATGCCCGGCATCTAAGGCAGGGTGCACAGACACCAAGGCTTTCATGGAATGGGGTGACATACAGTCGGCCATACCACACGTTCCCACAACAGCTGCCCCGTGCACCAGCTGGTGGCTGCCTCCATCCGCAATGAACAGAGTTATCTCCAGACACAAAGGCCATTTCTCCTGCCACAGTCATTTAGTAATTCGGGATAAACGGGCATTACATTCATCAATGGAGCAGCTCTGTTCACTTCCATGTGACGACGGGCTGAATGCAATGTGATACTACACTATTCTGCTACGTCTGACACCGGAGTCACCATACAAGTCACTAGTTACAACCTCTTTTGACAGATGGACATTTTCTTAGATATTTGAAGTGAATTTCACAAATTAGGACCTTATTTTCAACGTAGGTTATAGAAAATTCCAAACGAACGAAGCTTGGCATGTCCTTGCCCGTAATGTTCATGTAGTTTTATAAAATCAAAGCCTTGGATGACAGCACCTAGGAAAGTCACAGAATTGAAGCTATCCTCTACCTCAGGCTACGACGACCACAAGTACATTGATGACAACTGAATAAACAATCTTACGTGCACCCCTACACCTTAGACACTAACATCCTTTAAAATGGGTCATACAGAACGAACAATCTTTACTGGACTGTTCTGGGAATGATCCATTCTTCCAGGTGATGATGTCGTGTCATTAGTCGTCTTAAATTTTACCTCCTAAATTTTGGTTTTGGTAAAAAAAAAAATCATTCATTTATATCAAATTCAGTGTAAAGAGTATGGCTGCCACATTAATACCATACGACTCCTACCATAGCCTTATAAGGGGATCTCATCCTAAAACGCTGTGTACATAAAACATGGTTTTGATGCTTTGATGTATACGTCCCACTCACAGGACGCAGATGGGAACAATCTGCACAACACAAAACAGACTTCACACAAGGGTCAATGTCACCATAAGGAATGTGATATCACCAACCAGGGCTCAAACCAAAAAGAAAAAAACCCCCACAATCTGCAGCATGAATGTCCCATTTGCAACGATGATAAAATAATGAGATTTCACATCGATCGAGATCTACATAATTCATTTGTTATTTTGACTATGAACATACACACTCAGCTCTGCTACATCAGAAATGCTGCACCTAAACAACCAGAATTGTAAATGGCATAATACAAATTCATAAAATTCTCCAAATAAAATAAACAGGATTAGTATATAAAATGACCGGGCTTGATAAAACCGCCAGCGTTGAGCTTGCCATCTGTCTGCGGCTCACACATTATTTAATCTAAAGGAACATCTGTATTTAAAAGGAGGACTAATATTTTGGTCTGAGCTTCCTGAGGGGAGGGAGAGTCCAAACCACAAAGCAAAATCCCCAAGAATTCAACTAGTGAATGGTGAGATACTGGTGTCTATGGTTATTACTGGGAAGCGTCATTTCAATGGGACCTCCAGGTAAAGAGAGAACAAAAGGTAAAGAAAATGAAGCAGAAGAAGTAAGTATTTTACCTTTTGTCTAAGCAGTTTATTACGAACCCGTCCCCAGAGTCGGGCCCCGGTGTTGGCCGGACGTTTGGCCCCCGCGTCCTGTATCCTCTCCAGACAGCAGTGCTCCAGGTGCTCACATACTGAGTTTAGGTTGCAGTCTGTCTGCATGATCACCTCCGTCATGGCTCGCTGCAGGTATTACGCTCTTGTGAATCACTTTACTCCTGTGCGGACTGTGTGTCACCTTTCCCCAGGTACCAGGACACCTGTATAGACGGCTCGGCTTCCTGCCTCCCACCCACCAGGTCACTGCTCTCCTTGTGACTGTCACTCCTCATTCCTCCTATACAGACTCAATAAGCTTTTCTTGCACAAGAACAAATCGCTGATAAAGGACTCGGGGTCAGTGTGTAGTGAAATCCCGGCTCAGCTCCCTGCCCTGCAGCAGAGATGTGTATCCAGCCTGAAGCCTTCATAGAAGTGTGCACAGTCTTACATGCAGGGGGACTCATAAGGCGGCTCCTGTTTCCCTCCATACTCCTCCTCCCCTCTACCCAGGCTCTCCCCCTCGTCTTAACCGCTTGGATACCACTCCAGGGAATGGATACTAATCCTTAACCTGTGAGCAACACAAAGGTCATTTGATAACCGAAATAGGGTCAAACCTACTTACACCTAATCTTACATTTAAATCACTAAATTACAGCTCCGTAGATTTACATTGAAGACTCCTTGAAAGTCCCTTAAGGCTTATCCACAAAAACGTATTTCTTGTCATTATGTAGGGTTTTTTTGGTATGTGTGCAAAAAATCTGTTAAAATCTGCAAGCTTTTACAAGGAAGCCCAAAATTCCATTAGGGCCCCCCATCCCAATTCCCATCACATCCCAGCTGACATCAGGGCTCCCCATCACATCCCCCCTGACATCATCACTCCCCATCACATCCCCCCTGACAACAGCGCTCCCCATCACAATCCCCCCTGACATCAGGGCTCCCCATCACATCCCCCCTGACATCAGCGCTCCCCATCACATCCCCCCTGACATCAATCACGCTCCCATCACATCCCCTCCCCCCTGACATCACCTCCCCATCACATCCCCCTGACATAGTCATCGCTGTCCCGTCCCCATCCCTCCCCCTGACATCCAGCTCTCCCCATCACCGACATCCCCCCTGACATCAGACGCTCCCATCACATCCCCCTGACTCAGCCCTCCATCCACCTCCCATACATCCCCCCCCATACATCCCCGAGATCAGCCCTCCCCATAATCCCCCCTGACATCAGCCCTCCGCCATCAAATTCCCTCCGGACATCAGCCCGCCCATCCCCAATAGTCCCACCACATCCCCCTGACCATCAGGCCCTCCATCTTCTGACCCGTCCCATCACATCCCCCCTGGACAATCAGCGCCTCGCCCCATCCTCTCCCCCTGACATCAAGGCTCCCATGCCATCCCCGATCACATCCCACCATCCCCCTGAACCGCTCCCATCACACCTGGACATCACCTCCACTCACATCCCCCCTGCAAACAGCCGCGCTCCCCCCCATCACATCCCCCTGACATCAGCGCGCCCATCACACCGCCCCTGACATACAGCGTCCCCATCCATTCCCCTGACATCACGCTCCCCCATCAATCCCCCCTGACATCAGGGCTACCACCATCACATCCCCCTGGACACAAATCAGCGCTGTCCCATCCCATCCCCCTGAATCAAGCCCTCCCCATCACTTCCCCCCCCTGACATCAGGGCTCCCCATCACATCCATCCCCTGGACATCAGGGCCGTCCCCATCCCATCCCCCCTGACAGCAAGCGCTCCCCCATCACATTCTCCTTCCCGGGGGTGGTACATCAGCGCTCCCCCACATCACATCCCCCTGACATAGGGCTCCCCATAACATCCCCACCTGACCATCAGCGCTCCCCATCAACCTGCACCCTCCCCTAACCCATATCCCCCGACTCAGCCCCTCCCATCACTTGGCAGTCCACCCACATTCGGACTCACCACATCAATCCCCCCGGATCATCCCATCAACCTTCCGACACAGTCCCATCACATCCCCCGAACATCCGCCCCTGACATCACCGCTGGACTCAGCGCCCATCACATCCCCTGACATCAGCGCTCCCCATCACATCCCCCTGACATCAGAATCCCCCATCACATCCCCCCTGACAGCGCTCCCCATCACTCCCCCCCGACAATCAGCGCTCCCCATCACATCCCCGCTCCCTCCATCATCCAGACCACAGTCACATCTCCCACACACCCCCATCACATCCCCCCTGCTCAGCCTTCCCCCATCACCTCCCCCCTGACATCACCCTCCCCCATCCACATCCCCCCGACTCACCGGACTCCCCCATCAACCTCCCCCCTGACTCAGTCCCTCCCCATACTCCCCCCCGTCACCCCGGGCGCCCCCATCCCACTCCCCCCCTGTCACCAGGGCTCCCCCATCACATCCCCCTGTCACCAGGGCTCCCCCATCACATCCTCCAATAATTAGGGCTATCCCATTACATCCCCCTGTCATTAGGGCTCCCTCTTCACCTAGAGCTCCCTCATCACATCCCCCTCTTTTCAGGGATCCCCCATTACATCCCCATGTCACCAGGGCTCCCCGAGCACATACCTCTGTTATTAGGGCTTCCTCATCACATTTCTCTATCACTAGGGCTCCCCACTTACATCCCTTTATCACTAGGGCTCCCCATACTACCCATTTATCATTAGGGCTCCCCCATCAAATGCTCCTATCATTAGGGCTCCCCCATCAAATGCTCCTATCATTAGGGCTCCCTCATCACATCCCCTCATTGGCCCTCTACCATCACACTTCTATCCCTCTGTCAATTACTAAAACCCATAATCCCCCATAATTACTGCTCATCGTCTGCTGCCCACTAACTGATGAACAGGCTATGGATGAATGGATGGTATTGGCTATTACAGTTACTGGCTCCCAAAACGTTTTACTCCCAGGATATATCCTCCATCTCTGTACTATTTCCACATGGGTTTGGTCTGTTCCCATTAAGTCTTTGCTTTTCTGGTCCTGACCACAACCCTATTTTACCTTATGTACGATAGGTACAGGTTTCTCAAAAGATGCCACGTTCATGGGGCCGTAATCGTGGCAGTAAAAGGGTAAGGAATTCTTAAGGTAAGAAACATGTTATTTTAGCATCCTGGAGAGGATATGCAGACTTCTGCAGGGAATGCAGGATAAATCCAATCCTGACATTCCTCCAGTGATGTAGAAAGCCAATTCTAATAGTTAGGAAAGTTCCTGCGCTGGGGTCAAAGTCAGATGATGGCAGCTATTAAGAGGTCAGATTACAAGGAGGCCTCAAAGTAAATGTCTTACTTTTCAATATAGGAAATTTAAGCTGTGTGCTTTAATCTCTCAGAGCCGCCACAAGTATTGACTACAGCCGAAAAATTAAGAACTGTTTCCTACTGCGGGACTTGAAAACATCTTACATTATGCAGGCTGGAGTCATATTACGTGGAATTACAATGAACACGCCAGTGTTCTGCCGCATTTAGCAAATTATATTGCTGATACCAGACAAATACCAAAGTAACAAAAACGAGGCACATCAGTATTGTAACAGTCTGCCTTGTACCGAGGCGAGCTAAAAGCTACTGCAGAGAATATACTAAGGCTTTGGGTGGCAAGGTGACCATGACAGTGCCAATGGTTCGCGAATTAGCGTTTTGACCTGGACAGAATTTTGGTATAGTTTTTGTGCATAAATTAAGCCAACTAATACAAGGTGTAAAGTACGACCAGACAGTCCTATACTCTGCCAGTTTCATTTTTCAGCATCAGACTGATACGATATTACACACGTTCAGCATAAGACTGTCTATCTAAGAATCCCATTGGTCTTTAAGTGTAACTAAATCTTTTGATACGACTTATAATAGGGATCACATTATAGAATGGAAATTTGTCTTTCCATTGTAACAGAACCACCTTCCAAATTAGTGACCATTCCTGCTACTATCTATGCACTCGTATGTCCCATCACGGCTATCGTTCTCTTATACCAGAACGTTGCCATATGTTTTGGGTGCTGTGTAACTTTAATAAGCCATTATACCACTGAGAATCTATCAAGTAGTGATTCTGTTTCACACTTTATTATACAGAAGTTTTGTAACATAATTTATTAAGAAATCAGTTTGTGTGTCCCTTACTTCCTATTGAAGCAGTTTGTGTAATCAGCTTTCTGTCCTGTTCCAATGACAACCTGAGAGATTAAAGGAACCTGATAAAAGTGTCTAATCTCCGCAGAACGAAGAAACATAATGGGAATATTCTACAGGTAGGTAAAGAGTTAATTCATTAGCCTTCTTATCTGTCTGAAGTGGATGGAGTTGAAAGCAGAAACAAGCAACTTAATAAAATCTTTGAAAGTTACGATCAACACGTCATTAATTTCTGGAAAAAAATGCTTAAAAGTTTAGTTACTATTTTAAGAGAGGTTTGGCTTTAAAGGGGACCTTAGGGACCTCATTTCCAATAACGACAGATTGAGAAGCCCACACAACTGCAGTGCAAAAATGCCTCCTGACTTTTAAGTATTGGGTACATATAATTGTGTGTGATAAACTAACTTGAACCCTGGAAAACAAATCCTGGGCTAGTAAAGGGGATGGACTTTGGTTTGGATGCATTTCAAAAACCAACATGTGATTGTCAGAGTGCTCACTCCTCCGATCTTAGCCCCCACCTTTGTGCTCCGGTACCGCTCCTCCCTCTCACACTGATCGTAAGTCACCAGGCTGTGACTTCTGTGAAGGGCGCAGGAGGGAGAGTCACAGGAGCACAGAGGTGGGAATCCCAAACCAAAGCCCGCCCCTGTGCACTACCTCAGGGTTTGTCAGGTGCAAGGTTAATTATAAACACAATTACAGTATATATGTAAGGCAAATGCTTATAAAAGTGCAGAAAGACATTTTTGCACTGCGGTGTCATGGGCTTCTGCAACCTGTCTTTAGTGAAAATGAGGTCCTGGCGACAGGTTCCTTGAAAGGAACCTAACACTGCAAAAGGCAGGTAAAGGGGGAACTAAGCGACCCATGAGGGTGAACTTGTGCGGAGCTTAGTTTTGTTAGTGTTATTAAACCCGCAGCATTCAGCATCGCGGTTTAAAACAAACACTTTTTAAAACTTTATGGCTGAAGCTGCTTCGGCGCAGGGAGGTACGCGCTCGCGACCATGCGGCGACCGTGCCAGCGGCTCTCATTCACTTATATGTAGCCGTGTGCATGGTTGCGCGCATTGTGCGCCGAGCGGTCCTCCCTGGCAAGGCCGCTTCGGCAATAAAGTTTAAAAAAGTTTAAACCGCGATGCTGACGGTTTGGTTTTAAAACACCAACTAAACTAAGCATCCGGCACCAGCTCGGTATGTCCTCTTATACCTGCCACTTCAAGTGCGTAGGTTCTTTAACGTTGATATAGACAAACGAACAACATCCACTTTGCTTCGAATACCTGTGCATAAGAGGAGTCAAATTGTTTGGTTGACATGGGAAGGGTTGTCCTATTGAAGATATTGGTAGAAGGCCAGTCTCCATTCTGCCCTAATGAGGTGAGTTGTTGCAGACTGTCTCGTCTCCAGAGTCAATGGGGAGCATATATAAGGGCTTTCTGCTGTAGAAGCCCTGAAATAAACTGCAATGTCCTGCAAACTGCTGGGCATTGTGATTATTATCCCTGTTTTTGAAGCTCCATGCCAAGGGGGAGCAGGCTAAGGTGGAGTGGATTGGCATGGGGCGCTTATACCCCACACCTATGCACTACCTGAATCATGTGAATGTTCACCCTGGACATTTGTATAGTTTTTGTAACTGGCAGCCACCCACCCACCCAACGGATGCATACAGGCCGAATACTCTTGATGTATCTGCTGTGACGGGATTACTTATAAGTATACTATATATTACACAAAAAAATTTTTTGCACGTCATGAGCTTTACACCTTTTTCCTTCACTGGCTATGAATTTGGCATAAAATTGAACCCCATAAAACTTGGCACAGGTAACTTCGATCAAGTATTTTCTTGTCTAAAAACCATTAGTAAAATAGAGAGAATCACCCACACAACTAATCTCATTTCCTAATACTGAACTCTTTGTCCTCTTAAGACGTGTTTACAGCGACCACGCAATTGTAAGGTACAGGGCAATAGCTGGAAAATCCATTTGGGTAAAGCAGGGGGTGGGTAATGTGAAGTTTGGAGTAATATAGTGCTGGACACATGGATAGTTTATGTTCTATAACTTACAAAGTCTATTTCTTAAATGTTTCTTCCAGGTAACTTGCTCCTGAAGATGCGTTCAGAGTAACACATTGAAAAGTGATTACATTTCATCAACACTAAAAATATAAAGGCCCAAGGGGACAATATATCTCTGCGGTGATATCTTACCGGAAAGCACATTAGTTTCTCATGCACATCCCAAGACTACAGAATCTATTTGCAAGATATTAGAAAGATATGACATGAATGGGGATTATGTTATCATAGTCCGATCTCATTATAGAAGATTAACCTCACTCGAGAAATAAATTTTCTCTTTTCGCAACCATATTGGTCCAGATGGATCCAGATGTGTTCTAGATAAGATAAAAATGTAAAGTTTATCATGTTATACGGTGACGTAATAAACCAATTGTGTATAAATACACAAATAGTAGTAGGACGTCTTTATCAAGATCTGGCTTCAAAGCTGGACATAAAACAGGACAATCCGTCCCATGCCCTCAGATGTCTTATCTGGAAGCACATATGGCTGGCAGATTAATTTGTGTCCTATAAAGCACAGCTATCCGGCCCGCTGATGAGGTATTTTCGGATCGCGCGCTCACACCCACGGCAGAGACTGCGCTGTATTTGGTGGTTGTGAAGTAGACTCTTGCTACAGGTCTTCCTTGTGTATTGTTTTGCTGTATTATTAACAGAAAGATGAATAGGATATAATGTGCCATTGTCTGGAGATTATTGTAATTGCTGGAAGAACTGGAAAAGACCTGAAGCTGAGCCAAGAAGAGTCTCAATACCCCGGAGGGCTGCTTACAAGAAGGAGGGTATTACATCAGTTCTGTATAGTGCAATCTCCACTACAGACAAGTGGTACGGTTACTATACATATGAAATATATGTATTGTGTGATATTCGATCGGTGGTTTCGGGACTTCTTGGTAACACAAACATTGTCACTTAAGTCATGTTAATGGAGGTCAATGTGCCCCTCCATTAGTCCACATGCTGTGTGGGGGAGGAGAAGGCAAGGCAGAACCGGTTCTGTCACTTGGAGGGGCGGGGGCAATTGTATAGGCGATTCCTAGATATAACACAAATATCCCCAAATTAAATTATCATGTATCACTAAGTGTCTGACTGATCCTTTACTTCTCAGTAATAAAGTAAAATCTGTTCTGTCGCTCTATTCAATATTATAGAAGCATCTTCTTATAGATCAGTGATGGCGACACTATGCACGGGTGCCAGAGGTGGCACTCGGAGCCCGTTTCTGTAGGCACCCATGCTGTCACCCCAGGACAAAGTAACCAGACGGACGTGAATCTCCTGCAGCTTCTAGCCTCAACACTTTTTTAAGGTGCCACATCCTTCACCGATTGGAACC
This sequence comes from Engystomops pustulosus, assembly GCA_019512145.1. NCBI lineage: Eukaryota > Metazoa > Chordata > Amphibia > Anura > Leptodactylidae > Engystomops > Engystomops pustulosus. The sequence continues at coordinate 242,282,402 of CM033642.1, read as the reverse complement.
GCAAGAAGAGTGAGAAGGGGTGAACAGGGCCAGATTATTTATTGAGCGTCCCCTTGCTGGGCCCAGTTATATTCCCTGTAAAAAGAGGACCTGGAAAGTAACTACAATGATGTCTGAATCTTGCTCTTCCTGCTTTAAACGTTATTGAACCTTATTTCCTATACTCAGAGGATCGATTACAATTGAATGTTTGGGAATAACAGGGAGCAATAATTTTACTGTTTACAGTGTCTATAGTGGTACTGATGGTAAATAATAGGTTTTGGTTGGTACTTAGGCAACCTGGTCTCTAAAAGGTTCGTAATCACTGTTATAATGTGAATTGAGGAGGCTGTGCTTGGAATTCCAAAAAATCACATAGATGCATAGATGAGCAGATATTTACTTGCCGAAATCAACAATCAGAATAAGTTATTGGACCCATGTTTGGTGAGGATGGAGCTCCCAGTGTAGACACCGTACCACAATTAAGTCCCTGGGGCCCACCAACTACAGCTACTTACACAGGTCGTACATAATCAATCTGCATAATTATACGACTACGTAGTATAATTGAGATGCTGTATGAAATATAGTCAGGGTACCCATAAGCATCTCAATGCACAACCTAGAGGTCCATCAGGCATCTACCTGGAATTCAGATGGTTATCACTTTAAAAACCGAAACAGAGTGACATCCTCGGAGATTCCAGTGTCTACTTCCGTGTTCCTATCACAGGGAGAAATGATCTAGCTTTCATAAATTTCTCCAGTCTAGCACATCCCTTCCTTTCATCTCCTCGATTCCCCGACCGCTCTAATCTAACCTCTGCTATCTCTCGTCATCCAAGCCCCTCTTCATCTTCCCTCCCAGCCACACTCTTGCACCATTCCCCTCCCTCTTATCACCTCCCCCCTTCTGTCTCCCTCCCCTCACCCCGACGCCCCCTACCGGCCCCTCCACTTCACTCATATGCACTACGTAACCCTTACCCTTCCAACCCTATTTAAGATCTCACCTTCAACCCCCCCTATCCCGCCTGTTTACGCTATCCCCTTTTGTTTCATTATCCCTGACCCAGCCTACCAATATACCACCATTCAAACACCTCTCCCCTATATTCACCCATCATGTTAAGGATCCCCAATCACTCTCCCTGCCCCATCCTCTATTTTAATTCATCCTCCGCTTTAAAATAATTCCCCCTCGCGGTTCTCCTCCTCCCATTCTCAACTGTGTTGCTCCCCCTTCCCCCCTAGCTGCACCCTTACAGCCGCTCTGCCTTACCTTGCCCATAAAAAAAAAAAAAAAAAAAACAACCAAAACGATCTAAGCCTCGAGCCAAATAACAAATTAGGCACAGTTGTATTCCAGTAGTATGAGAAACTTCCCAGACGGGAGCCCAATAGATATTGGGCATGGCCAACTGAGGTCTACCGGGTGTCTGGTGTTACATCGCTTTAGTCATAATATGGATCAATTGTTAACTGGGAACATGCGGCTTTTCTGCTATGGCATCTATATGAGACTTCTCCTAGTAGAAGCAGGGCTGGCTACTGTCCTTTATAAGGCTGAGAAGAAGGGGTAGGGGTGAGTCTTTGGGTGCTATCATGTATGTCCTCCATCAGGCATCTGCAGCTTCTGAACCCCTTCTTGGGCATGGATTTCTCCGCCAGTTGTGATAGCAGCTTCTCACTGTGAAAGATAAGGGCGGCCCTTGGTCAAGACAAAACCTCCCGGTTGATGCATTTTCCTTCTGAAGCCGCGACAAAGAACGAATCGCCAGGGGCTCATCAGCGGAAAAAAGGGGAGAGTAAATACTACATTTGTTCAGGGAATCTGCTTAGCCCAGCTCAGAATAGAGGATTCAAAGAAGCGAGGGGAACTATTCAAATGCAAGCTTTCCCAGCTATAGCCAAATACTCGCATTATGTAATATATATGTAAATGAAGATGCAGGCAGTGCACGGTAACGATAATCACCAATGAAGACCATGTCCGCATAGAGTGTCCAGAAGGAGCACAGGATTAGACTTACTTCGGAGTTCTATAGGATAAGTGATTTATATATAAAGGGTATACAAGATGAAAACAACAAGTATTAACAGTCAGTAATCTGTTATAACGTTATACTTCTGTGCCGATTCATTTGTTAGTATACTCTAAGAGCTTTTTTTTTAAACAGACTTACAAATCCTTGCACAGACGGAGATAAATAGGGATAGACTAGGGAAATGTCCGATCACAATTCTCAGGCATATTCTATTAAACTATCCCTGACCGTAAAGACCTAACAGTATAGACTTGGGAGCAGTAACTAGTGAAAAAACACACCGTGTCACTTAAAAATAAATCCTATCCTCCACAAGCCTGTAAGCCAATCACACTGTAATCGTGACTCACAAACAGGGAGCAGGGACTCCTCTATTCATAGCAATATGTGCCTGGAGTCCCACACTCTGCTACATAGTCTATCCATGAAATCTGGTAAGACAAAAAAAAAAAGAGCTGAAAAAAAGAGTCCTCCATACCGTTGTAAAAACAAGTCCAGCCTCAAAAAAATATCAAAGGTGAGTCAAGAAATGGGTGGCAAAAAAAAAACAAAAATTAGAGTATAATTAAATCTATATTATAGTGTATTCGATTACATTTTTTTGTGATGGCTGCCTTAGCTCCTTTACAATGTTGGAGTTTATTTTTCCGGATTTTAATTATACTGATATATTTGAGATTATAGGACCCGCTGAGGAGCAGCACTGACGTGTGTGAACTGTATTCTGTGCCACACAGACTTGAGAGAGTGCACTGGCTTATCAGTACCAGGTAATACATACAGGTCTAGTTTACAAAAGTAATAGAGCGTCAATTTTCCACCTTGGTATTTTTTTTTAAACCAAAAACAGGAAACAGATCAACAGCAGAGATGAGGAGGGAAACATTCCACAAAGAAAAGCTGTGAATGGCTTCAGCTGCATCACTGCTGCGTTCTGTTCCTGTTCAGTAAAAACAGATATATCAGTTTACAACACAAGGATCAAAGATAAGCGATACATTAAGAGAGGGGGGGGGGCAGCGGACTGTAGTTGGCACTTTTCAGACTTTGCTTGAAGGACAATTAAGGGATGATCACTAAAGGGGTTCACCAATTAAGAATGTATCCCCACTTCCTGTGGGATAAAAGTGTGATCGCTACAGACCGACTGATGGAACACCAAATGATCAGAGAGACGACACCCAGAAAACGGGGTCCCGTTCTCACTGACAGGGAGAAGCAGCAGGACAAGCTTGTGCGTCATGTGAGCAGGGTTCAGGATTGCAGAGCACAGCGACTAGATATTTCTGGCATTCCATCTAGGAGAGTCAATGACGGTTCAAAGATATTATATGCTAACCATTAAATGGAGCAGAACGGAGAGATCGTTACCCATTACAGAGAACAGAAACCCTTATGTTCTTATGATCGGTGGGGCATCCCAGAAGTCGAACCCTCCACCGATACACTTGCTTCCCCATAATCAGGGTGTACAACCACTTAAATAATGCTCTACCATTAGTAATCGATATCAGATATGTGGTGATCCGGCTCTATTCAGCCTATCCTGTGATCACTGCAGTATCTTCAACTTGCACATGTAGACAAGGTCCATAAGGTTTAGAAGTGACCACCCAGGCTTTTGTTGTACTGAATTAAAAAAAAAAACTTTACCCAAAAACAAGCAAACAAATTACAGTACAAGAGACAAAAATGACAAACTTTATCCCAGTAAAGTGATCGCGAACAAATGGGAAATCCACATTTGAAGAAAAAAAAAAAAAAATACGCACAAAGCAAAGAATGCCGTTAAGCCACACGCTATTCAATCGCAGGCCCAGGTCCCATATGGCCAAGATCGTAATGGCAGAGAGTGAGAGAGGTTTGGCAGGAGAACAGTCACAGGCAAAAATGCCAGAAAAGATGCAAACATACAAACAAGGCCATCTCTGCCGGGGACTACGAGGAAACAAGACACCCAGAAGTCACAGAAAGACACACAAATAAGAAGTGAGTTATTAGGAAATCTGCAGTCACTAAGATAAAAAAACTTGGAAGGCTTGTGAAGACTCATTTCTGTATATAACTGTATATACACATCCCATATTTATGCTTTCCAAATTCTTATCTTGGTAGGCTTTAAGTAAAACCTGCACCAATTGCAATCCAAACTACATGTAGTAGTTGGTAGGCAGTAGGGTAAATAAGATAAGCATGTTATAGAGCAGTGGTGGCGAACCTATGGCATGGTGCCAGAGGGGCACTCGGAGTCCTCTTCTGGGGGACCAAGGCAAATCACCCCAGCATGAAGTTCACCAGACAGAACTCAAAGAATCTTCCTGCAGAATCTTCTACAATATTAGATGAATTTGCCCTCCTCCTTTCAACTGCGTTGGTGTCCTTGGGAGGTGAACGATTGAAAGGTGTACAAAGAAGAAGAGAAATTAAATTACTGCTTAAATTGCGTGCTGGCACACTTGATGATAAATAAGTGGTTTTGGGTTGAGTTTGGGCATCGGCTCTAAAGGTTCACCATTCACTGTTTATAGAGCAAAGGGAATATCAGTAGATTGTATACAGTGTCTCATCTGCAGGAGAATGTTATAGAGAAAGGGAACTCTCAGTAGATTGTATGACAGTGTCCTATCTGGCAGGAAGCATGTTATAGAGAAAGGGAATTCAGTGATGCATAAGGTCCTATTGCAGGCAGCATGTTATAGAGTAGTATGAGCAGGGAAGATGTAAATAGCGCCTATCTGCAGGCAGATGTTATAGGTAGATGAGCAGAGGCGATTTGTTTTTGTTTTTTTTTTGACATAAGCACCTATCTGCAGGCAGTAAAGTACAGAGAGAGGATCGAGCAGCAGAGTTGTTTCTTAGGCAGTATGTTATAGACGCAGCAGTGGTAAGGTGGTTGCCTATATATTGCTAGTATCCTGCAGACAGCACGTTTACAGAGCAGGGGAACGTTTTTTTGGGCTCAACTGATTAACTATTATATATACACGTAACATAACACACACACACAATACATAACACACCACACACACACACACATACATAATAGGGGACATTTATCCCTCATAAGTCCAAATTTTGTTGAGTTTTGTGTATGCCTTTCATGTTTTTTTTTGCTGTTTAAACTTATTTATAAATTATTCATGCGTTGAGAGGAATCAGGCTCGTTAAAATTTCACTTTTTTCATCCCAGAAGGGAAAAACAAAATGTATCACTGACATTTTGAAAAATGAGCATAATCATTCCAAAAATCTATCATTAGAACCAAAGTCAGTCAAAAAGCGGCAATGTCCAGAGGGTCCTCCCTTCGATTACATAGGAAAACACTCAAACAACCCAAGGCAAAACGTGAAGTTATGAACCAGTTTTTGGGCGTTTTTAAGCAGTCGTTAAAACAACGACACTCGTTTTTTATTACGTTTTTGTCTGTTTTGTCATTAATCTTAATTAGATAATGAGACGAACGGTTAAAAACGCTGGGTTTTAATGGACGCTTAAAAAGGACCAAAATGGGTTCAAAACGCCATGTATGCCAACATCATCATCGAAGCATGACTTTTTCATATCCCAGTTTTGGTGCCTAGCCAGAAGTGGAGTATAAAAAAAAATGAGCAGCTTCTCTTTAGTGTAAGTTTCCACCCATTAAGATCCACACCGATTTTCGGCTGTAAAAAAGCATCTGAAAAGCGAACGTGTGCGTGCAGGCTGAAGCATATTCTCTATTTTCTATTTACCATTTGGATACATTGTTTAGCTTGGATCAGGACCAGTTGGGGAGTCGCAATTGTCCAGGGGTGGAAGAAAGGCACGAAAAATGTTGTTACCCTCCAATGAGATGGGTCAGCCTCAATGTCGTACAGTGGATGCACATTACTGAGAGGGCAGAGTGTGGCGCTCAGTTAATAGTGGAGTAAAGTGAGGAAAACACAAGGGATGGAATGTATTGCTGTCGTCATACAAAACCGGCAAAGCATTAACATTCCAGCATAGCGCCCGAGCGGGAAGACAGCATAATCTGCCTGCAACAATGTCCTAAGACCAACGCCAGAGGAGAGAAGATGCCGGCACCACAGTTACCACATGACATCAGCAATGACTCTAAGAATACACTGGTTACTTAATAGGAGGGTTGCTTACAATTGTATTTCTCTTATTTTTGTTCACAACATTATAAGGTATTTATTTCTAGCTGTCTCTGGATCTCCAGAGTATCACCGTTCTATAGGTGTGTGCATAGAAAAAAACAGCACCTGAAAACCCCCAGGGGGAATGTAAAAGAGCAGCGCTAGTTCAGGTGTGTATTCACAAATATATATATAACCACAAACCATGTGAACAGAACGATTCTCTAAAGCTATCGCAATAGAGAGTCAAACCAAAAAAAATGCAAGTCTTAACATCTCGGTGTAACAGTATATTAATGAGACTTGTTCTGTAGAGAAGTATTCATGCATGGGACCACCACCAACACCAGCTAGTATATGCTACAAAGGAGCCGGGCAGAGTCTGTAGACATCCAATGTGATATTGTGCCAAGTAACATCCTCTGACTATTTTTATTCGTTACTATTATGCATAATTACCAGAGGGTTCAGGATGAGAATGCGCTACCACTTATGGGAGTTGCGATGCTGCACAAAGAGCAGGATAAACAACAGTAGATGAGCTTCTAAGGATAGTCGTTCTTTTTATGTTCTTTTGGGGAAAATTTACTTTAATTATAAAAAAAGGCGGGACTCTAGACAATCCTGAAAGTTCTTGGTGGGTAATTTTTGTAAATACTTGACAGATTAGATCATCATGGATAATATAATTCATGAAGATATCTTATAACATGATCTTGCACTGCTTCTTATATCCTCTAGTTATTATATTCTGGGTAAAAGGGTTTTCCTCAATGTCCAATTACCCATTCCAGTTCTCAGACTATATACAGACATAGCCATAACAAGGGGGTGTAGACCCAGTCTCCATTGATTCATTCTAATTCAAGAGGGAACGCGAGAAAATAGGTATCACTAATTACTCTATTATTTCATGTGGAATACACAGATTTTAAAGACACTTTGGGATATGGGTCGGATGCTCTTTAATGTTTCCCAGTTTTCTAATGTTTTACAGTTTGCCCCTAGTGGGTAACAAAACACACCTGAGTTTTTTTTTATTTTAAATATACTCGAGTAAGCAGCGTAATAAATGGATAATTTTTTTATTTGAGGTATCATTAGGGTCAGTCAGCGCGCCTATGTTAAAATGAGGGGACACAGAATCAAAACTTCCATGTTGTGCTGATAGGACTTAGGAAAGAGATGAAGAGGGTATGCAAAGTAAGGGTTCACAGTATGTGCCCTGCTCCTAAACACCCCTTCAATGTTGTGTCATTTTTTACAATAAATTTTCATTATCGCTCACCTAAGGATTTTTAAACATTACACCATAAAAACAATAAGTAAATCGCCGCAACGAAAATGTTCCAGATTTTATGGTGTAATTGTATAAAAATGACAGACTCTAGTCTGGGTCGCTGCATATTTTGGCAGTACTCTGCACCCGATTTGTCAGGCCAAAACCGAGATTAGCCCTACAGAGTGAAACATAAGTATAGATTTGTGGGAAAGTTCCTGCGATGGGGTCAAACGTCAGATGATGGCAGCTATTAAGAGGTCAGATTACAAGGAGCCTCAAAGAAATGTCTTACTTTTAATATAGGAAATTTAAGCTGTGTGCTTTCATCTCTCAGAGCCGTCACAAGTATGATACAGCCGAAAAATTACAGACGTTTCCTACTGCGGGACTTTGAAAACATCTTACCATTATGCAGGTGGAGTATATTACGTGGAATTACAGCATAACACGCCAGTGTTCTGCCGCATTTAGCAAATTATATTGCTGATACCAGACAAATACCAAAATAACAAAACGAGGCACATCAGTATTGTTTCAGTTGCCTTGTACCGAGGCGAGCTCAAAGTCTGCGAGAGAATATACTAGGCTTTGGGTGGCAAGGTGAACCTGACAGTGCCAATGGGCGCGAATTAGCCTTTTGACTGGACAGAATTTTGGTATCGCTTTGTGCATAAATTAAGCCAACTAATACAAGGTGTAAAGTACGACCAGACAGTCCTATACTCTGCCAGTTTCATTTTTCAGCATCAGACTGATAAATCTGGTTCAGCATAAGACTGTCTAGTCCAATAATCCATTGTCATTAAAGTGTAACTAAACTTTTGATAAGACTTTATAAATAGTGCACATGATGGAAGGAAATTTTGTTCTTTCCATTGTAAAGACCTACCTTCCACATTGTGACATTCTGCCTGCTATCTATGCATCCTATTCCATCCACGGCTATCGTTTCTTATACCAGAACGTTGCATTATGTTTTGCTGTGTAACTTTAATAAAGCATTATCCACTGAGAATCTATCAAGTAGTGATTCTGTTTCACACTTTATTATTAAAGAAAGTTTGTAACAATTTATTAAAGAAATCAGTTTGTGTCCCTTACTTCCTTATTGAAGCAGTTTGTGTCAAATCAGCTTTCTGTCCTGTATCCACTGACAACCTGAGAGATAAAGGAACCTGATAAAGTGTCTAATCTCCGCAGAAAGAAGAAACATCATGGGGAATATTCTACAGGTAGGTAAAGAGTTAATCATTAGCCTTCTTATCTGTCTGAAGTGGATGGAGTTCAGAAGAGCAGAAACTAAGCAACTTAATAAATAATATTTTAAAGTTTACTAATCACCTACTCTATTAATTTCTGGAAAAAAATTAGCTTAAAAGGTTTAGTTACTTTTTAAAGAGAGTTTTCTGCTTAAAGGGGACCTTTAGGGACCTCATTTTCACTAACGACAGATTGCAGAGGCCCATCACACCTGCAGTGCAAAAATGCCTCTCTGCCTTTTAAGTATTTGGATTACAATATAATTGTGTGTTATAACTAACCTTGAACCCTGACAACAAAATCCTGGGCTAGTCACAGGGGCTGGACTTTGGTTTGGATGCATTTCAAAAAACAACATGTGACTTGTCAGAGCTGCTCACTCCTCCGATCTTAGCCCCCACCTTTGTGCTCCTGTACAGCTCCTCCCTCTCCCACTGATGTCAGCTCACCAGGCTGTGACTTCTGTGAAGGAGCAGGAGGGAGGAGCTGCACTCACCAGGCTGTGACTTCTGTGAAGGAGCAGGAGGGAGGAGCTGCAGAGGAGCACAGAGGTGGGCATCAAAACCAAAGCCCAGCCCCTGTGACTACCTCAGGGTTTTGTCAGGGTGCAAGGTAATTTATAACACACAATTACAGTATATTGTAATGCAAATGCTTATAAAAGGCAGAAAGACATTTTTGCACTGCAGGTGTCATGGGCTTCTGCAACCTGTCTTTAGTGAAAATGAGGTCCCTGGTGACAGGTTCCCTTTAAAGGAAACCTACCACTTGAAGTGGCAGGTATAAGGGGGAACTCTCACCAGGCTGTGACTTCTGTGAAGGAGCAGGAGGGAGGAGCTGCACAGGAGCACAGAGGTGGGCATCCAAACCAAAGCCCAGCCCCTGTGACTACCTCAGGATTTTGTCAGGGTGCAAGGTAATTTATAATACACAATTACAGTATATTGTAATGCAAATGCTTATAAAAGGCAGAAAGACATTTTTGCACTGCAGGTGTCATGGGCTTCTGCAACCGGCAGAAAGACATTTTTGCACTGCAGGTGTCATGGGCTTCTGCAACCAGTCTTTAGTGAAAATGAGGTCCCTGGTGACAGGTTCCCTTTAAAGGAAACCTACCACTTGAAAAGGCAGGTATAAGGGGGAACTACCGAGCACCAACTGAGGGTGAACTGGTGCCGGAGCTTAGTTTTGTTAGTGTTTTGGTGTGAACAGGGCCAGATTATTTATTGAGGTCCCCTTGCTGGCCCCGTTATATTTCCTGTACAAAGAGACCCTGGAAAGTAACTACAATGATGTCTGAATTTGCTCTCCTGCTTTCAACGTTATTGAACCTTATTTCCTATACTCAGAAGATCGATACAATTGAATGTTTTGGAATAACAGGGAGCAATGATTTACTGTTTAAATGGTCATATTGGTACTTGATGGTAAATAATTAGGTTTTGGTTGTTACTTAGGCACCTGGTCTCTAAAAGGTTCGCCATCACTGTTATAGATGGTGAATGGGAAGTAGGCTGTGCTTGGCAATTTCCAACACTCCCATAGAATTGCATAGATGAGCCAGATATATACTTGCCCTACAACTCCAACAATCAGTAAGTATTGGACCCCTGTTTGGTGATGGATGGAGCTCCCCAGTGTAGACACCAGTACAATAAGTCCTTGGGCCCACCAACATACAGCTACTTACACAGGTCGTTACATAATCAATCTGCATAATTATACGACTACGTAGTATAATTGAGATGCTGTATGAAATATAGTCAGGGTACCCCATCATGGATCTCACCTACACAACCTAGAGGTCCATCAGTGCATCTACCTGTAATTCAGATGGTTATCACTTTAAAACCGAAACAGAAGCGCATCCTCGGCTATTCCAGTGTCTATTTCCATGTTCCTACACCAGGGGAGAAATGATCTAGCTTTCCTAAATTTTCAAAAAAACCAAAACTATCTAAGCCTCGATGCCAAATAAAAATTAGGCCCCAGTTGTATCCAGTAGTTATGAGAAAACATTCCCAGACAGGAAGCCCCCATAGATATTGGGCATGGCCAACATGAGGTCTACCGGGTGTCTGGTGTTACAGCTGCTTTACGTCCATGAATATCTGATTCATTGTTACTAGGGACACTGGGCCTTCTCTGCCTATAGCTCTATATGTAGACTTCTCCTAGTAGAAGCAGGGCTGGCTACTGTCCTTTATAAGGCTGAGAAGAAGGGGTAGGGGTGACGTCTTTGGTGTCTATCATGTATGTCCTCCACTCATGCATCTGCAGCTTCTGCCACCCTTCTTGGACATGGATTTTCTGCCATTTGTGATAGCAGCTTCTGACTGTAACAGATAAGGGCGGCCCTTGGTCAGACAAAACCTCTCCGGCTTGATGCATTTTCCTTCTGAAGCCGCGACAAAAGAAAGAATCGCCAGGCGGCTCAATCCAGCGGAAAGAAAGGAAGAGATAAATCTCATTTGTTCAGGGAATCTGCTTAGCCAGCTCAGAATAGAGGATTCAAAGAAGCGAGGGGAACTATCAAATGAAGCTATTCCCAGCTCATAGCCAACATACTCGTATTTATGATATAATATGTAAATGAAGATGCAGGAGGGCACTGTAACGATAATCACCAATGAGACCATGTCCGCATAGAGGTGTCCAGAAGGAGCACAGACGACTTCTTCGGAGTCTATAGGACTAAGTGTCTATATATAAAGGGTATACAAGATTGAAAAAAAAAGTATTTACAGTCAGTAATCTGCTTATAACGTTATACTTCTGTGCCGATTCATTTGTTAGTATACTCTAAGAGCTTTTTTTTTTAAACAGAATTACAAATCCTTTGCACAGACGGAGATAAATAGGGATAGACTAGGAAATGTCCGATCACAAATTCTCAGGATATTCTATTAACATATTCCCCTGACCGGCAAGACTTTACAGTATAGACTTGGAGCAGTACATACGTGACCACCGTGTCACTTAAAAACTCCTCCTACCTTCACAAGCCTGTAGCCAATCACACTGTAATCGTGATCACAACAGGGAAGCAGGGACTCCTTCTATCATAGCAATATGATGCCTGGAGTCCCACACTCTGTACATTAGTCTATCCATGAAATCTGGTAAGCACAAAGGTGTGTTTGTCTAACATTGCTAATCTGGTATCCAAAAAAAAAAACTGAAAAAAAGAGCTCCTCCCATACCCTTGTAAAACTAAGCTCCACGCCTCAACTCAAAAGGTGAGTCAAAAAATGGGTTGCAAAAAAAAAAAAAAAAAAAAAAATTAGATTATAAACTTAAATATATATTTATACGTATTTGATTACATTTTTTTTTGTGCTGCCTTCCTTTCTTATGCTCCTTTACCATGTTTGGAGCTTTATTTTTCCACTGCTTTTATTTCTGATATATTGTGAGATTATAGGCCCCGCTGAGGAGCAGCACTGACGTGTGTGAATGTATTCTGTGCACAGATCTTGAGAGATGTCACTGGCTTATCAGTAACAGATAATACATAAGGTCTAGTTTACAAAAGTAATAGAGGTCAATTTTCCACTTGGTATTTTTTTTTTTAAACCAAAAACAGGAACAGATCACAGCGGAGATGAGGAGGGAAACATTCCCAAAGGAAAAGCTTGTGAATGCTTCAGCTGCTATCACTGCTGCGTTCTGTTCCTGTTTCAGTAAAAACAGATATATCAGTTTAACACACAAGGATCAAGACTAATCGCGATACATTAAAGAGGGGGGGCAGCGGATTGTAGTTGGCACTTTTTCAGACTTTGCTTGAAGGACAATTAAAGGGATGATCAAGCTTAAAGGGGTTGCACCAATTTAAGAATGTATCCACTTTCCTGTGGATAACAAGGTGATCGCTACAGGACCGACTGATGGAACCCAAATGATCAAGAGAACGACACCCAGAAACGGGGGGTCCCGTTCTCACTGACAGGAGAAGCAGCAGGACAAGCTTGTGCGCTCCATGTGAGCAGTCATGGATTGCAGAGCACAGCGCTCAGACATCTCTGGCATTCCCATTCACTGAGAGTCAATGACCGTTTCAAAGATATTATATCTATACCATTAAATGGAGCAGAAAGGCAGATGCTCGTCTACCCATTACAGAGAACAGAACCCCTGTTCTTATGATCGGTGGGGGTCCCAGAAGTCGAACCCTCACCGATCACCTTGCTATCCCCTATAATCAGGGTGTACAACCACTTTAAATTAATGCTCTACCATTAGTATCGATATCAGATATGTGGTGATCCGGCTCTATTCAGCCTCTCCTGTGATCACTGCAGTATCTTCAAATCTTGCACCATTGTAGACCAAGGTCATAAGGTTTAAGAAGTTGACCAACCCCGGCTTTTGTTGTACCTGATTAAAAAAAAAAACTCTTACCCAAAAACAAGCACAAATTGAACGCTAAAGAACAAAACTGACAACTTTATCCCAGTAAAGTGATCGAGAAAAAATGAAATCCACATTTGAAGAAAAAAAAAAAAAAAAATCACAAAGCAAAAGAAATGCCCGTAAGCCACATCTGCTTTCAATCACAGGCCCCAGGTCCCATATGGGCCAAGATCAGTAATGGCAGAGAGTGAGAGGGTTTGGCAGGAACCAGTCACAGGCACAAATCTCCAGAAAGTATGCAACATACAAACAAGGCATCTCTGGGGACCTCCGAGGAACAAGACACCCAGAAGTCACAGAAGACACACACCAAATAAGAAGGAGTGTTATTATGAAATCTGCAGTCACTTAAGATAAAAACTTGGAGGCTTTGGAAGACTCACTGTATATACTGTATATACACATCCCCTATTTATGCTTTCCACATTCTTATCTTGTTAGGCTTTAATGTAAACCTGTCACAATGCAATCCAAACTACATGTAGTATGTTGTAGAGCAGTAGGGTATAATAATATAAGCATGTTATAGAGCAGTGGTGGCGAACCTATGGCACTGGTGCCAGAGGCGGCACTCGGACTCCTCTCTGTGGGCACCCAGGCCATCAACCCAGCATCAAGTTCACCAGACAGGACTCAAAGAATCTTCCTGCAGAATCTTCCTACAATGATAGATGAATTTGCCCTCCTCCTTTCAACTGCGTTGGTGTCCTTGGGAGGCTGAACGATTGAAAGTTGTCAAAGAAGGAGAAATAAATTACTGCTTAAATTGCTGTGCTGGCACTTTGATATAAATAAGTGGCTTTTGGTTGAAGTTTGGGCACTCAGGCTCTAAAAGGTTCGCCATCACTGTTATAGAGCAAGGGAATCTCAGTAGATTGTATACAGTGTCCTATCTGCAGGAAGCATGTTATAGAGAAAGGGAATCTCAGTAGATTGCATACAGTGTCCTATCTGCAGGCATGTTATAGAGTAGTATGAGCAGAGGAGATTGTACATAGCGCCCTATCTGCAGGCAGCATGTTATAGAGTAGTATGAGCAGAGGAGATTGTACATAGCACCCTATCTGCAGGCAGTATATTACAGAGCAGAGGAATCTGAGCAGCAGAGTTGTTTCTCTAGGCAGTATGTTATAGCGCAGCAGTGGATAAGGTGGTTGCCTAGTATATTGCCTAGTATCTGCAGACAGCACGTTACAGAGCAGGGGAAGCTCAACTGATTCATATTATATATACACGTATACATACACACACACAGACATACATACACACACACACACATACATAATAGGGGAAATTTATCCCTCATGTCCAAATTTTGTTGAGTTTTGTGTGCCTTTCATGTTTTTTTTTGCTTTTGTAACTTATTTATAAATTATTCATGCCTTTTGAGAGGAATCAGAGCTTTAAAATTTCCTTTTTTTCATCCAAGAAAGGGGAAAAACAAAATGTATCACTTGCACATTTTGAAAAATGAGCAAATCTATTCAAAATCTATGCATTTGAACAGTCAGTGCAAAAGCGGCAATGTCAGAGGGTCCTCCCCTTCGATTCATAGAAAACACTCAAACACCCCAAGGCAAACGTGGAGTTATGAACCAGTTTTTGGGCCGTTTTTAAGCAGTCCGTTAAAAAACGCACTAGTTTTTTTGATCGTTTTTGTCTGTTTTGTAATTATCTTAATTAAGATAATTGAGAAGAACGGTTAAAAACGCGTGGGTTTTTAATGGACTGCTTAAAAACGGACCAAAAATGGGTTCAAAACGCCATGTGTGCCACCACCCTCATCGATGCATGACTTTTTCATATCCAGTTTTTGGTGCCCTAGCCAGAAGTGGAGTAAAAAAAAATGGAGCAGCTTCTCTCAGTGATAAGTTCTCACCCATTATGATCCACACCTGATTTTGGCTGTAAAAACTGCATCTGAAAAGCTGAACGTGTGCCTGCATGCTGAAGCATATTTCTCTATTTTTCTATTTATCCATTTGGATACATCTAGTTTTAGCTTTGGATCAGGACCAGTTGGGAGTCGCAGTTTTTCAGGGGTGGAAGACAAGGCCACAAAAATGTGTTACCCTTCCAATGAGATTGGGAAGCCTCAATGTTCGCTCAGTGAGATCGCACATACTGAGAGGACAGAGTGTGGCGCTCAGTTAATAGTGGAGTAAAGTGAGAAAACACAGAGGGATGGAATGTATTTTGCTGTCGTCCTACAAACCCTGCAAAGCATTAACATTCCAGCATAGCGCCCGAGCGGAAGACCAGCATAATCTGCCTGCGCTAATGTCCTGAAGACCAACGCCAAGAGGAGAGGAAGATGCCTGGCACCACGTACCCACTGACATCCAGCAATGGACTGTAAGAATACACTGGTTATTAATAGGTGGTGTTTGCTTTACAATGTATTTTCTCTTATATTTTTGTGCACAACATTCTAAAGGTAATTTATTCTAGATGTCTCTGTATCCCCAGTATTATCACCGTTCTATAGGTGTGTGCATAGAAAAACCAGCACCTGACAGATGTAAAAGAGCTGCGCTAGTCTCAGGTGTGTATTCACCACATCTATATATAACCACAACTATGTGACAAGAACGATTTCTCTAAAGCTATAGAAATAGAGAGTCAACCAAAAAAATGCAAGTCTTACATCTCCATGTGTAACAGTATATTAATAGACTTGTTCTTGTAGAGAAGTATTTCATGCTGGGGGACCACCACCAACACCAGCTAGTATAATGCTACAAAAGGGCTGCCGGGCAGAGTCTGTAAGACATCAATGTGCATTATTGTGCCAAGTAACATCCTCTGACTATTTTTATTTTGTTACTATTATGCATTCATGTACCAGAGGGTTCAGGATGAGCAATGCTACCCACTTATGGGAGTTGCTGATGCTGCACAAAGAGCAGGATACAACGTCAGATGAGATTCTAAGGATAGTCTGTTCTTTTTATGTTCTTTTGGGGAAATTTACTTTAATTATAAAAAAAGCGGACTCTTAGACAATCCCTGAAAGTTCTTGGTGGTTGTCATTTTTTGTAAATACTTGTACATACATTATATACATCATGATATAATATAATTCATGAAGATATCTTATAACAATGTATCTTGCCCTTCCCTTATTATTCCTCCTAGTTTATTATATCTGGGTATAAAGGGCTTTTCCCCAACGTCCAATTACCCCTTCCAGTTCTAGACTATATACAGACATATCCATTTAACAAGGGGTTGTAGACACCCAGTTCTCCATTGATTCATCTATTTCCAGAAGGAGTAACGCTAGAACAATCAGGTATCACTAAAATTCTCTATTATTTCATGTGGAATGCACAGATTTATAAAGACACTTTGGGATATGTGTCGGATGCTCTTTAATGTTTCCCAGTTTCTAATGTTTTACAGTTTGCCCCCTAGTGGTAACAAAACACACCTGAGTTTTTTTTTATTTTAAATATAATAGAGTAAAGCAGTGTAATAAAGGGATAATTTTTTTATTTGAGGTATCTATTAGGGTCTGTCAGTGCTCCTATGTTACACTGAGGGGCACAGAATCAAAACTTCCTGTTGTGCTGGTAGACTTATCTGATATGGATATGTCCCATATGTGCCCTGCTAAAAACACCCCTTCAATGTTGTGTCATTTTTTTACAATAAATTTTTCTTTATCGCTCACCTAAGATTTTTAAACATTACCCCATAAAAAACAAATAAGTAAATCGCTGCAACGAAAAATGTTCCAGATTTTAATGGTGTATATTCGTATAAAATGCCACAGACTCTAGTCTGGGTCGCTGCATATTTTGGTCAGTAATCTGCACCAGTATTTGTCAGCCAAAACCGATATTAGCCCCTACAGAGTGATAACATAATGTATATATTTGTGTGTCTCCTGGGTTTTGGCTTATACACACTGCTTCATCCTACAGAGAGCGAGTGTGGCCTTAATACGAGGTTCCGTTTTTAGGCGATCTCCATTATAGAAATGGAATAATTTAGGGCTGTCAAATGTATTCTCCCTTGAGAGGAGACCACCACACTCTATAAATCTGTGAGCGTTAACTCTAGTTTCCAGATTACTTATCCTGAACACCCACATTTCATATAGCGAATGGCTTTCCTGTGATTAGATGAATAACACCATGCACTTCCATATTAAGCCTTGTATTTATTACTGAGGAAGCACATAAGCCACCCATGTAGCCGCACTGCTATATGTAGGAAGGCTGGGACGTGCTATGTCAGGCCATCAGAGGACTGGCAGTGAAAGCACTTAGTCCAAACAAGACTTTATAGGGCCAGGGGGAAAGGTCAGGACCCCAATCTGTTATCAAAACAGCATGAACCAGAGGGGGGCAGAGATGACAGCTGTGTCAGTGAGTGAGACAGTATGTTGTCCCATCAATGAGCCCGGGGTCTGCTCCACACGTACATCACATACAGGGACACATGGTGAAAGGTCTGCTCACTATTAGGGTCTTTGTTATTACTAAAAGACCACCAGTGATGGTCAAGAGGTTGTGATCTGTCAACTAAAGGCACTGATGTGCCAAAAAACAGAGAACGGAGAAGTGATGACATAATGATTACATTACGTGTGACCTTGAAGTGTATACAGCCACCTCCTAAATATCATTAGCACCGAAATATAATGGTGCGCTGATGTGTCAGCAGGGTGGATTGTGATTGTTGGTTCAGTGACATGAGAAGGACATGATGACAAGCGGCACATTGCTGGGTAATAATACGCTTCTTTTTAAAACTCTAGCAGTATAAAAAAAATATTAATTTAGAGGGTCAGGAGTTTACAACTGGACCAGGAGATGAGTGCATGTTATTTTTGACAATTCATTAAAATGTATTCAAATAAATGGGATAAGGTTAAAATCTGACATTTTTCAAGGGCACCGTGAAGTCTGATGGGTGTATCCATGCAGAACACGTGCAGAAGATACATCTAGCAAAACAACAAGAGCCACAAGGCAGCGATATAATAAAACCTTACTGTGCTGCTGTATTACATGTCCAACCAATATACTACAATTACCTATTAGACTATTAGGCAGACGGCCACTGAGCCTAATCTTCTTGTGGCTGGTGGGATCTGGACGGTTCTCCTCAATTCTCCATGCTCTGCTGTTCACCATCTCGCAGGCCATAGTAGACCTATAAAGTTGGCAAGATGCCGAGCTCTTCCCACACAATCACATACTTCTGCCTGCACCTGAACAAGCTCTTGACCTGCAATTCTTGTGACCCTACGTAGGCTGCTGTGATAAAATCAATGTGCCTCTGAAATGTAGCAATGGAGGAGGCAAAAGCAGAAAAGCCTACCGGGCTAGAGCGGGGGCACTGTGGCTATCGGGCTAGAGCGGGGGCACTGTGGCTATCGGGCTAGAGCGGGGGCACTGTGGCTATTGGGCTACATTGGGGACACTTGCTATTGGGCTACAGTGGGGGGCACTATGGCTATGGGGCTAGAGCGGGGTCACTATGGCTATGGGGCTAGAGCGGGGGCACTGTGGCGGATATCGGCTAGAGCGGGGGCACTGTGGCTATTGGGCTGGAGCAGGGGCACTGTGGCTATTGGGCTAGAGCAGGGGCACTGTGGCTATTGGGCTAGAGCAGGGGCACTGTGGCTATTGGGCTAGAGCAGGGGCACTGTGGCTATTGGGCTAGAGCAGGGGCACTGTGGCTATTGGGCTAGAGCAGGGGCACTGTGACTATTGGGTTACATTGTTGACACTTGCTATTGGGCTACAGTGGGGGGCACTATGGCTATCGGGCTACAGTGGGGGGCACTGTGCTATGGGGCTAGAGCGGGGGCACTGTGACTATTGGGCTACATTGGGGCATTGTTGCAATATTAGTTACTGTGAGGGAACAGAGACCATACGGCTGCCGCGGAGGTACAGTAACAAGCATATATCCACTACAGCAACAGGAACCGCAGGTCAGCGATGTATTAAAACCTTACCATCCTTTTATTTTACATACTTCACCAGTATACACTGAACAGTTACATCCACAGTGCAGTGGAGTATCATCTGAACAACATGAGAAATGTATTATGCAATATTTGTCTTTGCTCTTGTTCTGGGTTGAGAATAAATACATAAAGGACCGCAGATGCATACACAAAACCTTGACTCAATAACCTAGACTTGAGTTGTTCTCTGTCTACACAGAGCTGAGGAAGCCGAGATATAAAGTGTTATTTGTACCTCAGAGAACCATATTGTTTGCTCATGCCGAATCTAGAGAAAAGAATCTTAGTGTTGACTTTTTCCCTTTGAAAAAACACATTTTTTTACAATGCAGACACTATTTTGCTTGTAAAGGAAAGATTAATATTACGTATCACTTGTGTAGACACAAGGATGGCTAAGCGAGAGCTCCCTCAGTGCTCGTAAGAGGTAAGTGGGGCAGGGAGGTATATGGGAATTAGGCCTATCATAGGCCCATATCATACCTCTGGTTTCATCACGTGCTGAATAATGCAGGTGATTCTTCTCTTGGGGCATTGATTCTATGAAAAATGTACCTTGCGCCAGAGAATGAGGCTTTAACATCCATACACAGACTCTTGTCAAGTAACTTAATGAGAGTCCCAGTCATTACATGGATAAACTTAGGAGAGTCCTCCATGTCAAAAATACCCAGCAAGCGGATGCAAGGACACCACCACTCAACATACGCCTCCTGCCGGCAGGACTGGTTTATTGCTGTAACTGGAGACACCAAGAAACCAAAAACGGCAGCAAATCTGACTTTGACTGGAAACTCGTCATAAATAACCCTACTGTACACGTCAGGCATGTTCTGTGGTGATAGAGTTTTTAGGTCACGGATAGGACATGGATGTTACTTATGGTGGTTCGGTGAAGCTCTTTGCCACGAAGTCGGTGTCAGGCAAATATAAGGTCATTAAAGACAAAGTACATACTAAGAAGTGTCCAGACAACCTCCTGAGCTTGTGTTCAGGGATAGTAACATTGTCCAAGCCGCTCATAAAACAATACTTAAGGCAGCGGAGCTTCCTGATGTGCCGCCTCCTGGGTAGCGCTGTGCACGTGGCTGACAAGACTAGTATGTAATGAAACGAGGCTGGGAGACCACTGGGGGATCATTAATCATCCGGTGCCAGGCACAGCTGTGGCCCCCTGACACCCGGCTCCTCTCCTGCCTACTGGAAGGGACAGCAGGAGGATGATGAATATTTACTAGGTGCGTCCAGCTGAGGACAATTACACATGGAAGAGGAGACTACTGGAAAGAGGGAGGGAGGGAGAAGCCATTAGACATGGGTTATGCTGGGTCTTCTGCTAGCACTACTGATAGATGTGTAGAGCTACAGCTGCCTTCTGGTGTTTTATATATGGACTTACACACCATGTAACTGTGGGGGCTGACACCATTACTTCATAGTTGGCTAAAGTGGGCATACACATATGTGAATTGCAAAAGGACTGCGTGATCTTCTATGGTGTAATGAGGTGTCCTGGTGTACAGGGGGTCGGATATGTTCAATATTCATATGCATCATCCTTTTCTTTCCAAACCACCAGCAAAGGTGTATGGAGAAGACATTCACACTTTATTGAAGAGACAATATTTTGGAAATTGTAATGCAATTTAAGGAGTAGATTCACATTGTCAAGTGCCTTCTTCCCAGAGGAACAGAAGTAATTACCATGAAGGGTCTTCTTGTATTATATATCACTATGATGCAAGGAGTCCCGTCTCTGGCACAACGTCAGTCCGTGAAATGTGATGCACAGCCTGACAACACTCCTCTGTTTCAGAGAGACTGTCTGGAACATAATAGCACATCCTACTATTTATTATGCCATGCCTTAAAGGAAAGCTACCATCACAATCAAGTATGATAAACCATGGACACAGTGAGTGTGGTAATCTGCTAATATTTGTTATCAATGGTTTCCTTCCTTCTAAAATAATAATTCATTTATATATTTATATAGCGCGCACAGATACCGCAGCGCTGCACAGAGCTTGACAAATCGGTCCCTGTCCCCAATGGGCCTCACAATCTAATCACCTACCAGTATGTTTTGGAGTCGACTTTTAAAGTTATCCAAATGATCCATAAGAGCTCTGCATCTCCTAGTGCCAAAACAAATGTGCACTACAAATGCCGCTCTCAAAGCGGTCTAGCGTATTCATGAGGGGGCGGGACTATGGGCGGTGACTCCCACATGACGCTCGGCATTCACCGAGACCCTATGAAGTGAGCGGGCAGTCTGGGACCGCCCAGACAGCGCCTTGGACCGCCCACTCATGAATACACCAGACCGCTTTGAGAGCTGTCCGGCGTTTGTAGTGTACAGCGCATCAGTGTTAGTTAGTGTTATCACTGCTGCGTTTGTTTTATTACTAGGAGCTGCTTAGTGCCGTTATTCAGGATGACAGGTCCTCTTTAATTATGTGTTGTGGAAGGAAATTAAAGTATTGATTATTTTTTGTGCCCTAGATGATTTGTACTACCATTGTATGTGATACTTTTGTGCTATTTTATGATTTTACCTTTCAGGGAAGGGTACTCCACCAAACCTCATGCTAGACGTCATGTTCTTTGCAGAGTGATGATGCATGTGATAACTACAGCCCTGCTTATAGTCACAAGTCCCGGGTCCATATTGCATCTTTATGAGGTTTGTAATGGTTTTGTGTCCATGTGAATACAAGACATACTGGACTGTGAATGTATATTGTATTGTGGTTGCACTAGTTCTGAAATAACTCAATTTCAAGGAGGTCATTAAAGACTAATGTTCTATTCTAAGTACAGGCCATCAATGATAATTGGTGGGGGTCAACGTCTGGGACGGCTTTTGATTACTTTTAAGGTTATCTGTGAAAAGCATTTGATCCAGGGCTCTGATCACAAGAATGTTAAATGTATGAGGTGCCCGACTAACAAATGTATTCAACGCTGTGGATCAAAACCAGCTGCCAGCTCTTACATACAGAATGCTGACTAAATGGATTCTGCATGTGGACATTGGGAAGAAGTTTTCCTTCAAGACGCTTTCCCCCTATTGCATCATGTTCCTACCAGTTTCTCAAAAGACAACAAGAATGCCTGTATAGTCAAGTTTTAGTTTTAATGATTGGACTTTTGCATAACAATATGAATCTACTCTAACTGGGGTAAGTCACCAATATCTCATTATGTCCCAAGTCTGAAAAAGAGAGATATCTGGTCAGCTTAGATCTCGTCTGTCTAAAATAATGGCGCAATTACTAGTCTCATATCCCTTATAGCTGCTCCAATCGAAAACGGCACAATATACTTGTTCTTGACTATTCAATAGTAAGAAAAAGAAGATAAGATATTCATAAAAACCAAAGACGATGACTACGGCCATCATTATAGCAGGTCTGGTGCATTCATTTGCACAACTCAGTCATGAGATTAATTAAATAGGGAATTTTTCCAGGAAGATAATGACCCAGAGGGGAAGGGGCTGATATAATTAGAAACATAAGGAAGGGTATGAATGGAAAGCAGAATATTCAGTACTGTGTTGTGACTCTCCCTTAGCACATGAGCAGTCATACATGACATAGCCGGGTAACTACACACAATATCTGTCCAATTAAAGACTTGTGAGTCAATCACAGCCAGATAGGTCTACAGCTCCTGCTCTGTAACATGAAAAATCCTTACATCACTGCTGACACAATGCACATGCATGGGATATGCTAGGAATGTCGGCTACCGCCATTGCTGCTTTATAACGTTCAGTAAGACGTAAGACCTGGATGGAAATCACGATGTGATGTTCTGCTGTCTAATGTTTGTTACTTTTATTGTTAGTTAAAATTTGAAAAAACTTTTGTGGAGAGCCAGCTGCAGGATTATTCCTATTGAAGGGGTTGTACTATTTTCGATTGTTATACATTGTCTACAGGTTAGGAGATAATCTGATCAGTGACTGCTCCCACCGATCACGTGAATGGGGATCACCTTTAACTAATTGAATGAAGCAGCAGGTGGAGTTTGCATCCTGACTAGAGACAAGTGGACCCAATGGTCGGGTATTGACTCCCCCCTGGCCAATCATAGCCATGGTTAGATGCTAGGATAGTCAATTTGCCGGATTGGCTGTTTGCCCGCCAAACCAGACTGTCGGATCCGCTCATCCCTAGTAATGATGCTCAATTCAATACTATGGAAGTTTTGGAAATTGCAGAGAACAGCTAAAAATATCCAAGTACAGTCCCGTAGATACTTGTATGTAAGGGCAGCACAGTGGCTGAGTGAGTAGCACTTCTGCCTTGCAGCGCTGGGGTCCTGGGTTCGAATCCCACACAGGTCAACATCTGCAAAGAGTTTGTATGTTCTCTCCATGTTTGTGTGGGTTTCCTCCGGTTACTCCAGTTTCCTCCCACACTCCAAAACATACTGGTAGGTTGTTTAGATTGTGAGCCCCATGGGGACAGGGACCATTTTGACATGCGTTGTGCAGCGCTGCGTAATCTGTGTGCGCTATATAAATAAAGAATTATTATTATAGTTATGTGAAATATACTATCCCAATCCTCATGAAGGGTGGAGGTCTCAGAGCTCGATTGATTAGACACTTGTTACCTATTCTTCAAATTTCAAAATTGGGACAATCTTGGTAAGCACTTACCAGGGCAACGCTAATAAATCTAGTGTGATAAGTTTACCTTCGTGTTTCAGCCATACATATTAATGTACATTTCCCTAATGTAAAGCCGTGGTTAAATATTCATAAGTTATTAGTCCAGGGGGATTTGCCCATCTTCTATTGTACAATATATCATCCAAAAAAATTGTTGGTGCTGTGTTAAGATGTGATACGTGACCAGCAGTACACACAAGATATGATGTACAGGAGGCTATTTAGGGAAAGTCAGACATGGCACAGCCTGGGAAAGTTCTGCAAAACCTAAAATAGCTGGAAAAAAAAGAGCAAGGCATCCAGCTACTTGTTTCATTCACAATCCATTACACTTCATCTGACAGAAGCGATGAAAGGTTAAGCTAAGAGAAGGGGGGAAAACACCTCAATACATTATTTTAACAGCAGAACAATGACGTAAAGTTCTGAATTTTCATGTACTACTAATATACTGTGGAACAATGAATGTGCATCACAGAACATACAGCTGGTACTGAACCAACAGGGTGACGGAGCCCCTTGTCAGGTTGGGCTTATTCATATGTGAATCCTCCTACAGAGCCATGGCAAAGGTGGCCCCAGCCATGGTGTACTTCTTCTGTAAGTAGGGATTGGGACCCCTGTGGTCATTAACCACCTCATGACTGCCATACGACGATATATGTCATGACGTCAGGGCAGGGGGACACTTCAAATTGCCATTTCTTCTGAACCCTGACCACCGCCTTCAATATTGCACCAGGATAGGGTTTCTAGGTGCTAAATAACTGGAGATATACACTGCAGTCAAGAATACAATATTCCTATACATTTCCCATTCCGACTGTAACTTTAAAGGAAATCCATTATCAAAATAGAGCATAATAAACCAGGGGCAGTAAGGCTACATTCACATGACTGTGTGCTCAGCAAGGCTGTAATTCAGGCATAGCATATGGTCGGTGGAAAATAGGGGGCTCAAATTGTGCGGCCCGATTTTGGACCTTACTCATAGTTCGAGAGCATGGCTGTAACAATCTTATAGTTTTTATCCATGGCCTCCATCTTTCTAAAATCCACTTTTAAAATTATGCTTATGAGCCAGAAAGGCTCTGTGGGGTGGTAAAAGGGTTAATTTGTCCTATAATGAGTTGGTGCTGCCATTGCATGCCTTGTGCCTATTATTCCAGCTGCATTACAACCAGTGGACAGATTTGGCAAGGATTATGTTAAAAAGGCAGCCACGTTTTTCTAACCCCAGCCACATAACACGGCTAGAAGTATTCTGGTACCAGGACCCACTGCATCTCACACTGTGACAGGGGAGATCGGATCATTACATTAGTGATGAGTAGAAACGCTACATCCCGGACATTTTCTCACAGTCAGACGATGGTTTGATGATGATAAAAGATGAATGGAACATATTCTCCAGTTGTCTTACATGTGGGAGTGAAGATACAAGGACCATATTATTCTTTAAAGTCTTATCATTAAGAAAACAGATTACAACCCAACAGCAAGAATAATGGATTTCCCTCTAAGAGACGACTAAAGAAACATCCTTCTTGTCACACAGCAAATTTATACAGAGAATTTCCAGGTCGTGGGGTAAAATGTTCATTACTTCACTAGCTGAAAACTTATCTCAAGTTTCACCAAAAAAATAATGAAAGCCATAGCCACGTAATGTACCATCCGGTGCCAGCCCCATACTGAGAGAGGGACTGGATAAAATATGGAGCTTTCCTTTCTGGGTGAAACGTTCATCCCTGTGAACATTGCACCTCTCCGAAGTGACCCCAGTTCAAGGGGAAGAGGTAATTATATAGGATATCAGGGGGCCATGGAGAGGGATCAGCGGGCTGACAAGATCTCCTGCGAGGGAAGGAAGAAATTAACTTGGATGCATTCCTGCTTTCTCCCCAAAGAGAGAAGGAGCACATAACACCCCCCAGAGCTGAATAGTAATGAGAACCATGACAATTATTGCACGTTTTATGCATTACATCACAAGAATCTCCAAGAATCCGAGCAGCATAGAGATACACTGCAACGCAATTACACAGACATCAATCTCCCAGCCGGACAACGTGTTTACTACAGGACAACGAAAAAGAGGCCAGTGGGAAAACAGACGCCAGGGGGCGCCACGACGTATATGTAACAGCAATATCTAGATCCATTAGGTGCATTTTCTCAAATTATTTCAATAAATACATTGTCATTTTTAGAAAAAAATTGAAACACAGGAATCACAGGACATCATCACTAACTTGCCCAATGTACAGCAGAGACACTGGACAGGAGGCAGAACAATCCCTTTAATTGTTTGCAGAACATTTGGAATGGAAATGTTTCCAGGCGTAAAATTTTGATACATGTGTGAAGAATGGACATAGGGATAGCGTAGGGAAAAGAGTGCATAGTCATAGGAAGTTACAATATTGCCTTAAAATTGACATTTTTACCCTGGACATTTAAAAACGTGACGTTTTCCTTTAAGGGTTCACTTATTTTTCAAAGCATGGAGGGGGAACCTGTCACATGTAGTTACCTATCTGCAGGCAGCATGTTCTAGAGCAGGATGAATTGAGCAGAAGTTATAGAGTAGGAAAAGTGGGAACAGATTGTATATAGAGTCCTATCTGAACAAAAATGTTATAGAGCAGGAGGAGCCGAGCAGATTGTATATAGTGTTCTATCTGCAGACAGCATGTTACCGAGCCTGAGAAGCGGAACAGATTGTACATAGTTTCATTTCTGCAGGAAGAATATTATAGAGCAGAAGAATCTGAGCAGATTTTATAGGGTATCTCATTGCAGGAATTATGTTATAGAGCAGTAGGAGCAGAGAAGAGTTTATTAAGTCCTATCTAATCGCAGCATTTTATAGAGTAGGAGAAGCTGAACATATTGTACATAGTGTCCGAACGGCAGGCAGTATCTATAACATAGAACTTCTGCTCTATAACATACTGCCTGCAGTTCAGACACTATATACAATATGTTTAGCAAAACAGATAGATATAGCTTGAGGGAAAAGATTCAACATAAATCTTTTTGGGCTTAAGTCCTATGACCTATGCAAAGAAACCTGTCATTCATTGAGACACTCCGCCTACTTGGACCCATTAGCTCTAAAATAGACAGGAATTTAATGGACAAAAGAATCTGTTCCTATAAAACGATAGATCACGTGTACTGGGCAAGCAGCATGCTAAAGAGTAAAGAGCGCCTGTCAAAATAAGAGTTTCATCTGGTTATATTTGCAGCTAATCCTGTTCCATGATCTTTACCTCAGAGTTCAGCCTGAATTGAGTTTAATTAAATTTGCCAAAAATAAAATTTTATTCAAGAAAAACAAGGACTTGTGTACTCCTTCCAGGAGACTTCAGATAAATCTGTGAAAGCCAGGCCAAAATAATGCAGGCCAATGAAAGCACATTAGAAGAAAGCGCTGCGGGCCAGAACGTAGAAGCCCCCAAGAACCACAGCCACGGGGAAGAGGTCACATACAGAATGGACGCAACGTTCCTACCTGGATTTGTCCCTTGCCCATGATCTTGTCCACAATCTCATTGTTGTCCTTATTGAGTTTGCTCTTGTCGTAGCACTTTTCATAGCACAAGATCCGCAGGTACTGGGAACCCTCCAACTCTATTTCGAATTCCTGCCGAGGTAAAGTAGTAAAGTAACTTATATCTGTAGTCACGATGCAGAACACAGACAAAACTACCATGGCGGCCTATGAATGTATGTAATAGACTAGATGTACATTGTAGCTTCCTCCCAAAGGGGTTGGCCACACAGTGGCTTAGTGGTCAGCATTAC
Organism: Engystomops pustulosus; assembly: GCA_019512145.1. Classification (NCBI taxonomy): domain Eukaryota; kingdom Metazoa; phylum Chordata; class Amphibia; order Anura; family Leptodactylidae; genus Engystomops; species Engystomops pustulosus. The sequence goes on along the minus strand of CM033642.1, from coordinate 242,254,800 downwards.
AGCCTTGCAGCGCTGGGGTCCTGGATTCAAGTCCCAGGGTCAACATCTGCAAATAGTTAGTGTGTTCTCTCCGTATTTGCGTGGGTTTCCTCCGGGTCCTTCGGATTCCTCCCACACGCCAAAACATACTGGCAGGTTGCTTAGATTGTGAGCCCCATTGGGGACAGGGACCGATTTGGCAAACTGTGTGCAGCGCTGCGTAATCTGTGTGCGCTATATAAATAAAGAATTTTTAACTCGTGTGGTTTTGCAATGTGTGTGTAAATGTGGGGGGCAGGATATTAGGCAATTTACCAATTATAGTTCTGCTCTCCTTTCGTGGTGTGTAAAGTGAAGCCAGGTGGTTTGTTCTTAAATTGAACTTGTATACAAATCAGAACAGCTTATACCTTATCATAATAGCTCCAGACAAACATTTTTTTGTCCCAGTGAAAATTTTTTGCAGTGATAGGACCAAAGATTATCAATAAAACGTCATTACAGACACCTTACAGCTCATTATTGCAGCCTGGGACTAAAGCAAAGCATCCTGCAGCGGGAAGTGAGGGCCGTCTGTAACTAGGGGTAAGTTGGATGTCCTAAAGTCGGGCACCACCTGTAATTCAGTTGGTTCTGTTTTTCTTCCATATTTGTAGGAAAGCTGGCCAACAGCCAATATTGCAAACAAAGGAATGAAAGTCACATTTTATAGACTTAGAAACAATATTACAAAAAAAACAACCAAACTAAATTTTGTAAGGTGATATAAGTGAGTGCGGACATAATATGGCTTCTCAAAAGCTCGTCTCACAATGGTGGTGGTGTTTAGGTGCTCTGTTAAGGGGTTCCCTTACTAAGGCCCAGTGTGAGACAACTCCTTTAACTGAAGAGCATCCGAGCAGAAATGTATGAGCAGTTTTTAGATAATTTCATATAACAAGTTCTCCATCGCTCACCTCGTTCCATTCAGGTTCTGTAGTGTCCCGGAACACTCTGGTTTTAGCTTTGCTGACGAAATAGCCAAACGAGTCCACTTCTAGTGTGCAGTAAAGATCTGACAAGACACAAGGAACAGTCAGCACGTGGATGACATTGGAATGAATGTCTTTAATAACGCATATATACAAGAGCTGATCAGTTATACAAATACAGGCAGTCCCTGGGTTACGTACAAGATAGGGTCCGGAAGTTTGTTCTTAAGTTGAATTTGTATATAAGTCGAAACTGTATATTTTATAATTGGAGATCCAGGCAAAAATTTTTTTTGCCCCAGTGACAATTGGAGTTTAAACATTTTTTGCTGTAATGGGACCAAGGATTATCAATAAAGCTTCATTACAGACACCTTACAGCTGATTATTGCAGTCTGGGACTAAAGTAAAGCATTCAGAGAGCCTCACCAGAGGTCAGAGGGGTCTGTCTGTAACTATGGGTTGTCTGTACGTCAGGTGTCCTTAAGTAGGGGACCGCCTATATATCGAAGCCAAGGGTTTAAAGTAACATTCCAGTCACCGCTGATTCATTGAATTATACCTTGTGCTGAAGGGAGGAGAAGTACTCAAGGTTCTAATAAGGTTCTAGGAATACAATAAGAATGAGTCCTGCTCCGCCCTTCAGACCCTGCACCAGGCATTATGTTCCTTTTAATTTGTTTTGTGAATTAAAATGAATATACACTCATCCATACATTCTGCAGTCTGTGAATTACCACTAGTCCTGTGCAAAACATTAAAAAAAAATATTGTAAATTTTTCACTAAACTGCTGTGCACACCTCTGGGGAACAAAATGAACTCCCAATAAACATTTGTGAAACAGCAGTGAATATGACAAGTGTTTTCAAAGCAATGTCAAACCAGATTTAGATATCGGGATCACGTTGTGGGGCGAAGCCTTGTATTATACATCAAAGATTCCCTCCCGTCAATCGAATGGCAAATTAATTCAGAGCAACAAATACTGAATGAGATTCAATACCTCCTCCCCCTTCTATAGAGCCTTTGCATGTGATTCCTCATAGGGAGACTGGATAAATATTAAGCATGACCCTGTCACACTTGCGGGATCCAGTTAGCCAGCACATGAAAGGAGTCTGGGCTTAACATGTCAGCTCCACTTCCTGCCTCAGATCATAAGCTATTTTACAACATGGGAGTTTGGGGCAGTGGCTAATACGTATCTCGCCAGATATCCGGAAAACGTGCATGAAATAATATAATAGCTGTGTTACATATAGACAGATGGTATTTTACAATCAATTGGGACCAATTCTTGTTTTACTCAAATTACAAAGTTTACTATTATCATTTCCTCTACTCATTTATAATACCCTGTTTCCCCGAAAATAAGACAGTGTCTTATATTAATTTTTGCCCCTGTAGATGCACTAGGTCTTATTTTCAGGGGATGTCTTCTTTTTCCATGAACAGGAATTTACATTTATCATTGAACAACAAATCAACTTCTTAAACATCCTTATAACTCTCCAAACTCTGAATTTCATGCTGTATTTCTTGTGACCCCAATCTCTCATGTTTAGTTAAGCACTTCCCATTAATGACCCTTCTTATCCTTGTGGCTGCTGGGGTCACATTTGCAGCACAACAGTCAGTGATTTAATTCCTTGAATTCTTCCCCATAGCACAACCTTCTGCAGCATCTAAAAGATTTCCTAATACTAATGTATGGCACAGGGGGAGCTGCTGCAATGACTGCCGCTAGGTCTTATTTTCAGGGGAGGCCTTATATTTCTAAGCCTGAACATTATTGCACTAGGTCTTATTTTCGGGGGATGTCTTATTTTAGGGGAAACAGGGTAGTTTAGTTACGCTTTAAATGTTATTTTTATTATTATATTATTATTATAATATTATTTAAGAATCAGCCACCAAGTTATCATTACGCATGTCTATTTGGATAGTATACAGTAATGGTTAGCATCCTATGCAAAAGTTGCTGTTCCAAAACAAATGCATGGTTGGGAATATTAAAGTGAGGGATCCCCGACTCCTGCACCTATACTGAATGCCTGATTGATGTAATTTGTTGGCTGTAGAGTGGCCCCATTTTTAATAGTTTCAAATTAAATATTAGATTTTAAGTGTTCTCTTTTCAGGCAGAATAACTGTTCCAAAACTTGGCCTGCAGTAAAGAAGCTATTAAAGAGTTAAGTATAATCTGTAATATAAGCGTAGAAGAAGAAACAACGCACATAATTCCTCTGTGACTTAACGCTTTTCCCCACAATACCTACCTCTGCATCATGTTCACAGGCAGCAGCAATTAACACAAAGCAGCTAATGACTTGTGGAGCCGCCTCCATAGGCAATAACAAGGAATTCACCTTGTCTTTCTAATAATACATGTCATCCCGGGGAAGCGGGTGGATTGTGGGGGGGAGAGAAGAAATCACAAAGCTGGATACATAACATTCCATAATGGAAGGCAGTGTATACAGCGATAGGTGACATACATCCGTGTACTGTACTACTGCACAGAAGTGGCAGATATACTGCTGTGCACCAGCTGTCACATGTGCTCAGTAATGCAATGTTTTATTACTTACAGTATTATTTTTATTACTTATGCTAAAACTGCACCAAAGTTTTGCCATTAAATTATGTAAGAAAGCAAATCAATAAGTGGTACATAGTTAGGCCTAGTTCACACCTGCGATGAGCCATGTAATCATTTTGAGACCACTGTCAGGATGAAAGTTTACCCTTTATAAATATATAAAGGAATTAGAAAAGCTGGGATCACATGGAGCTTAAAGGGAACCTGTCAGCAGGAACTCGACCTAATAAGCACAGTGGGGCAGATTTACTTACCCGGTCCATTCGCGATCCAGCGGCAGGGATTTATTAAGGCAGTTCCTCCACCGTCCACCAGGTGGCACTGCTGCGCTGAAAAGCATCGGAACGCACTGGAGTTCACCGGCTCGTGCTGAGTGAAGGTAAGTGCAAGCTCCGCGACAGGTTCTTTGGTTTAAATGCGGCGTTTTTTCCGAATCCGTCGGGTTTTCGTTCGGCCACGCCACCGATTTCCGTTGCGTGCATGCCAGCGCCGATGCGCCACAATCCGATCGCGTGCGCCAAAATCCTGCGGCAATTCAGGGGAAATCGGCGCAAATCGGAAATATTCGGGTAACACGTCGGGAAAATGTGAATTGAGCCCTTAGTAAACGACCCCCAGTATGTAGTTAAGCAACTATACACATTCCAGATTTTTTGTGTCTTTTATGGCCCGGTTAAAAGGGGTATTCCCACGAAGACAAAATTCTTAAATATACTCAGGATAACATAATAGTGCATTCCTTAATTAATTAGTAATAAAAAAAAAAATACAGCGTTTCAGAGATATAAGTCCAACCTGTCTCTATCAGTCCTGGTTATTACATTTAAGTTGTCTTTGGATACGACCTTAAACTTTAAACTATGGTCAGCAGATTCCTCTAGCTTCTCTTATACTGCACAGGGGGGGGGGGGGGGGGGGTCAGGAAGCAGAAAGCACTAGGGGGGGCATAGCAGTGCTAACTGTGTGTTTTATAGCTGAGATAGCAGAGTGTCGTCATATTTTATATACATCTCATAGATCTTATCACCTCTCATCTCCGATCTGTCTCGCCTTGTTTTTTTTATGTATCAGACTCTAATAGAATGTTCAGAAGCCAAATAAAAGTGCAGCTAAACCCTGTAGCCTGATAATCTAAGCACATTGTCAGCACACAGAATCTCATAGCACAGATGTGTCTGCTTAGAGAGTCCCCGTCCACACTCTGGGTGACCAAAACAGCAATAAAACTGAGTAAAATTGCAAAAGAAGTGGTTAAAAATGACATTTATTGTGTAAACATCACTATGGGATCAAATCAAAATTTTAGAACTTTCTTTCATGGGCAAACCCCTTTAACTTTGAATCGAGATGTACACTGGTTGTGGAAAGTTTAGTACAGAAATAAAGCTCTCCCCGACTCAGACCGATCCCTTTGCTGGGGCAGGAAGACTTGTGACTTTATACACTTAAATTACATCTCATTTCAAAGTTGACTTTCTGGATGATGCCAGCACACTGGGACCAGGAAGAAAACATTATCTGGAAGGTGCTGATTCCCTTCACAACATACTGGTAGAGTCAATTTCTGCTGACAGGTTCCCTTTATAAGATGGTTTTATAACCAACCACCTGTATCAGTAGCAGAATGTCAAGACTTCTGAGACTGAGACTCATACATGTAGATAAACCCCATACATTGGGGCTCATCCACCTACCCCTACGGGATGAGGTTTATTTTTTACTTTTATTCCCATGACTAATGAAGCATTTGTCTCTTGTCTCCCACTGATATTACTGGGACGGCACCAGTGTCTGATAATTATTAAAGGCCTTATGCTGGGCTTAAGAAAAAAAAAAAACTAAACAAAACAAAAAATACATTTTCGGATATTGTAATCTTATTAGGCGCTTTGATTTACTATGAGAACACGTAATACTCCAAATGACCTCAGCTTTGGTCTCAGAAAACCGTGCAGGGACCCAGTATAAACATATGAGCTCATGTATGCGGACACTTACTGGCAGAGTGGTCGAATCCTTTGGCAGAGTGGACAATCACATGCAGAAAACCATAGAGCCCAGAAGATTCATCATCTACAAGACACATGAATATGGAAACATTTAATACTGCAGAACTTCATGAAGGGAAACAGCAGATACATGTTTTCCTATAGTAACTTTCTATAAAGAGATCCTGCTCTGCCTATGGACGTGGATTCTAAGCGGACTGTCATGTGGGTGGTCCCCTGATCGGAGCAGTAATCACTAAGAGTTGCAAAGACAGAGACTCAGCAGTGCAGGATCGCCCAGCTGGCAGTACAATAATAACCAATGCCAAAATAACTGCACCAATAGGGGAAGTGGGATACCAGACCAGTAAGTTGCGGCAGCTGTTTTATGTGTAATGAAAAGTTAAACAAATTTCCAATGTACTTTCTGTATCAATTCCTCTACTTTCTAGTCTCTGCTTGCTGTCATTCTTTGGAAGCTTCATTGTTAATTCATGTGAACAGAAACTGGTCGGTGGTCATGTGATGTCACACAGTGGGTGTGACATCACATGACCAGGGATATAACGAGCCATGCACCTGTGTGAATCACATGGCCAGGATAACGAGCTGTGCACCTGTGTGACATCACTTGACCAGAGCTTTAATGAACCCTGCACCTCTGTAAACATCACTTGACCAGAGATATATATATTATGAGCCTGCACCTGTGTGACATCACATGACCAGGGATATAACGAGCTTGCATCTGTGTGACATCACATGACCAGAGCTAACGAGTTGTGCACCTAGGTGAATCAATGATCAGGGATATGACAATCATGCACTGTGTGACACACGACATTGAGCAGATTTATCCACAAAAAGTAAAACAATGAAGCTTTTGTGAATGACAGTAAGCAGAGATCTAGAAAAATTGAGAAATTAATACAAAAAAATATATTAGAAGAAAATTTAATAACTTTTGATTCTACAAACAATATCAATTACTTTCCGAAAGTCTACATCCCCTTTAAGGATTGCGTTAACACCTGCTTCCTTATTACAGCAGAGCTGGATCTGGAAATCAATGAGGCCTAACGGACCCCACTAATTATAACATTAGCGGATAAAACAGTGTAGTACATTTTATCAGTAACATTTTAGAAAGCGTAATTTCAGCTCAGAGAGCCAGGAATGCTGCTGCATTAGACACACCACACAGAAAACACAAACTTTCCCAGATTCTAAGAAACTTTGATGTTCTGGTCACTTTGAAATAACATTTTATGCTGCTTTTGATGCCAAAAATTTCCTAATACTTTATTCATATTGAACAAACTGTGACTGTATTCCCTCAATAAGAGGCTACCGTCATAAATTGTTCTTTAATTTCTTTAGGGTGTAGTTGCAATACCAGCACACACCACGGTCAGGCACGGCCCTGTTTTTGGAAGAAGGCAGTCATGTTTTTCAAGCACTGGAAACCCCCTTTAAGCATGATGCTTGAACAAATTTGCTCCGTGCACTTGTAGGATTTACAGTAGAAACACTGAACTTGTATCTTGAGCATGTCCATTCAATTCACTGATGTTGCAATGTTTGTCAGAACAAGCTTGGGTGCAGGCAACAGGCTTTGGTCTAAGATCTAATATCATGGAGCCCTGCTCAGCGACCTGCGTCAGCTCCATAGAGATTAATGGAGAAGAACGGCCATGCGCGGCCGTCTGCTCCATTAGTCTGACGGAGAGGCGATGGGGTCCAAGGGACCCCTAGTTTTCGTCATCTGTGGCGGTCTCAACACTGAGACCCCCACTGATCATCAAGTTAGGCCCTATCCCGTGGATAGTTTGTGGGAAAACCCTTTTAAGGAATGACAGACACCTCTAAAGAATCCTGCTGACTCCTTTAGTGTCACTGCAGTCCATTGTTTCACATATTGAGCTCTTCTGTAACTTCCATTGTTGTGCTTCAGTAAGATGGTGATGTGCATATAGCCTTATTCTTCGGTCATCAAGAAATCGGCGTACTTTAATAATTATAATTCTTTATATAGCGCACACAGATTACGCAGCGCTGCACAAAGCATGTCAAATCAGTCCATGTCCCCATGCGGCTCACAATTTAAACAAGCTACCAGTATGTTTTGTAGTGTGGGAGGAAACCAGAGGACCCGGAGGAAACCCACTAGAACCCAGGACCCCAGCGCTGCAAGGCACAAGTGCTACCCACTCATCCACCGTGCTGCCCTACTTTATCCCTTCTTTTTATTTTTAAGTGAATATTATTACGTGCTAAAAGGTCCAGATATGGACATTATCACCCACTAGCCCTAAAATAGAAATCAAATTATATAATACAACAATCCTGTTTCTTATAATGAGCCCAATTCCTTTGGTGCCATTGCTTAGTTTATTATCTGCCCTTTCAATCTACATGAATGCTAAAAATATTCTCACAATCTCCTTTTGCACTCCCGTAACAAAAATTCCAAAACCTATAAATAGCCATAAACATAATATATTAGGATTACAATCTAAGGAAATACAAACTTTATCAGACAATCCTAAAAAGGACAAACTTGGAAACTTCAAAATGTGACTTCCAGCACCACCCAGTGGTTGAGAAAGGTGCACTGCAGGCTGGTACTCACCATCTTTATTGCTGATTATAGGCATGTTGTGAACTGTGCGCAGCTTTAAGCAGGTTCCAGTGAGGAACTGGAGCTCCAAGGAACTGAGTGCAAAGGCTTGAAGATCTAAAGGAAAGGAAAATAAATACTTTTCAAAGTCATGTGCAATATAAGCAGCACAAGAGCCTGGAATGAGCATTATTGATGCAAGTTGTAGATTCACTTTGAAATAAGGTTGTATACGTATAAATAGACAAGAAAAGGTCACTTATTTAAATTTTGCCACTTTCCATGCTATGTAGCAGTCATCTAATTATGGAGACAGTCCTATCTGTGATTGACAGCCATCTCTAAATAAATAGTCAGACTGGCAAATGCTTATAGGACACCTCTAAGGCTTTGTAGCATAAATAGATGGGAAGTTTAAATATATGTGGGGGAATTTATCATAAGCCCACCCCTGTTCCGTCCAGCCAAACTCCGCCAGGTCACAGTTTTTTTGTTTTTTTTTTACAGTAAGCAGACATGGGGCATTTCTTCCACCAGCGGCCGTGCCCCTCCATACCCACATGGTGTGGAGGTGGTGTAGTTGCAAATATTATCGCAATTTCTTGCAGTGAGCAAGAAATTGTCATTATCAGAATTTCTATGCCAAAAACTTGCATAGAAGGGCTGATAACTCTCTAATTTAAAGTAAATTACGGTAATAAAATTATGCAGGATCTTGTCCAATAATTAGTTATATTATTTTGTTTTTAATGGACATCTACCACCAGGATGACAGACTATGCATATGAGCCTGAAGAACTCCAGACTCCTTTAACACCTATGAAGACTGGAGCCCCTTAGGCTCATTTGCATACAGTCCTTCATCCTGGTGGTATATGCCCTTTAATGCTGCCTGCAGATAAGAATATGAATGTGTTTAGCTCCTCCTGCTCTATAACATGTGGTCTGCAGATATGACACAATACAAAATCTGTTAAGCATGTCGTGCTCCATAACATGCTGTCTGCAGATAGGACACAATATACAATCTGCTCAGCTCCTCCTGCTCAATAACATCCGACCTGGATTAAATTTTTTTTACTGTGCACTGGGTTTTCCCATCAATCAAGTTAGGCCCTTTACACAGGATATATGCGTGATCGGTGGGGGTCTGTAGAGCTGACGGAGCTTAGCAAACTCCCTCAGCTCCATAGAGCTGAATGGAGCAGATCTGACATGCGTGGCCGTCTGCTCCATTCATCTCCGGAAGCGACAATGGGTCTGACGGAGGTACCTGTGACCCCATATGACCCCCATTCTCATGATTTGTGTCTCATCACTGAGACTCCCACTGATCAGCAAGTCCTGTGGATAGGGCCTAACTTGATTGGTGGTAAAACCCCTTTAAAGAAGTTTTCCAGGTAAAGAGGCTGTAAAATTTGGTTTTAGTCAGTCAGCAGCACAGTGAATTATGCTGATCTGCAATTCTAGCACAAGAACACTAAACAGATTAAAAAAAAGGCTTCTAAATCAGCAATGGTCTCAAAGGACTACATCCTCTGTAAACAGATAAAAAGAGGAACCAAAAGATATCACCAGTATTAAGTTGATGTGGGACTGACTACTTGCTGTGAACTGAATGATTCACCTTCCGTGTGACTTTTCTACAGTGTTATTATCCATGTCAGTCACTGTCCTCACTCTGAATCTAAATTCCAGCATACAGTACAGTCAGTGTATAATCCATCAGTGATGCAGAGGTGTATGGGAAGACTTCAGGAGCAGCGCATGTTGTCAGTGTATGGTCACTGCAGACACTTACCTTTCTTCTGCAGCTTCTGAATGGCTTCCCTCCACTCTGACCTTTCATAATCTGATGAGAGCAGGAACAGATAGCTCTGCAGAGACAGGAAAATGTTATGTGTTAACTAGCAGGTTCTGATAGAGACATAGAAGAAATCAAACAAACACAGAATCTACCATTTAAGTCTAAGAAATTACATTAAATGTCACACCTAGAACTTGGCGACACGGTGATCTGTGACATGTACGGCTCTGTTCACACCTCATATACTCAGAAGACCCCCGGTATAAGTCAATGTGGTCAATCAGGATGCATTAGAAAACTGAGTGATCATAGTTCTGATATAAACGAAGTAAAATACTATTACTGAAACATATACACTAGGGTCCACCTACTACAAGCAAAGTGTATCCTGCATTATATTGTGATCCCCTCATTCAATGTTAAGGTAATGGAACAAGTATACAGATGTATCCTCAATAATCCTACCTCAAGTTTGGTGAAGAAGGCCCAAATATTCTGAGACCAATTCAATACTATATCGTTAGCAATACTATGGGGCTTATTTACTAATGGTCGAGCTGTGCACCTTTTTCGGGGCTTGCACGGCTTGCACAGGTATTCAAGAAGTGTCTGTACTGGGATTTTGTGCCACATGACCCTTTTTGTGGTGCAGCTTCACTGGCCTCCATGCGACACAACTGATTCGGACGATCCAACTGATTCGGACCGAGCGCGGGATTTAACTTTCAATAGTGTCACAAGCCGTATGTTTAACATACACCACAAAAAAGATGGTGAACCTGAGCGGGGAAGCGAAACATTCACAATTTCAGGTGCATGATCTTAGTGAATAGCCGCACACAGCTTTATAGATGCACAATGCACTTTCTGTGAACTCCAGTGACCAAGTAAGTAAACGTGCTCCTATGTGTTAGCAAAAACCTTGAATGGCTGCAATTCACAAATTCACCAGTGGGTGGCCACACATACAGCATATTACTTTGAAAAAGTATCACAAAATGAAATGACAGTGAAAAGCTAATCATCCCATGATGCACATAATATCTGGATATGTCCAGCCAAGAGCAAAGGTAAGGTAGGAGGACACAGGTGTGCACCAATTCTGTCAAATGCACCTAGAAATAGTTGTCTCCGTGTTCAAGTTTAAAAAATTAGGTAAAATTATGGGCCTTAGCTTATATTCGGGTTTTTATCTAACAGCAGCACTGCAGAGTAACAGGATTAGAAGCATTGAGATGACTCTACAGTGTTCTCTAAGCTACTGTCTAGGGTTTATTTAGCTGTTCTGAGATGACAGGTTCCCTTTAAACCTGGCAGTCAACTGATTGATATAAGATAGATGATAAATATTAAACTGGTAAACCCTTACTATCCTAGTAATGCAACACTTGTTCTCTCTTACAACCCTCATAATATCCAGATATCCTTCTCTTCCGACTGACAGAAGATACTTTCTGTTTCCTTATTTGACTTAAGAGTTTTCGGGATGCTTCTCAATATAACCATGGTGACTGTAGCTAGAATACACTCTTTGAAAGTTTGCCTTTAAAGCAATGTGCCCTTGTAATTTGGACTCAAAGTCAGAGAACAGGTTTGAAGCCAAATCAGTAGAAGTTGTGTGTGTGGAGCTCATGTGGCTCCCACGCATTTGTTCCCTGGGCGTCCTGACTCACTCCTCACATCAGACACTGCAGAATTCCCCTCCTGGCATCCTCCTCTGTGTATCTAAATGTTCAAAGTATGCAAATAACCATTGCTGCCTTTCCGCAACCCCCAAGTGGGAAAACCAAAAGCGGATTCCTATTTGTATGTCTCATACAATGCCGGCTTCATCCAGCATCGCAGCAGGGCCATACAGCTGCCGGCTCCAGGCTTACCTTGCCATTCTTATTATGGATTCGGAAAGGAATTGTAGGGGAGAAGAGAAGAAGCCAGGATTCATACTCAAACATTTTCTTCTTCAGCCTTTCAATGGTACGACTGGATCCTTTGGCTTTCTGCACAAATGTATATGAAGGAGAGTGATGAGACAAAGGGAGAGGATGATGAGCGCACAGATCAGCTTGATGTGTTTATCAATGCTGGTCAATAATAATGAAAATATTACACTTCGCACTAAAATGAAGACCTCCATTGTGTATCTGCAGCCACAATTTACTATGTAATTTATTTAGAATATACACTGACTTTATTAAGAGCTTTCAAAGATACTGGGGCAGATTTACTAAAATGGTAGACAATGCACCTGAACTAGAATTTTAGTAAGATTTAGAACTTTTAGACAGTTTTGTTTAATTTTACTATTTTTGTTGCCTATCTTGCGTTGTTCCAATATTGTCTAACTATTTTGGTGTAAAATGGAGCAAGTTAAGGGGGCAGTCCAAATGTTTTTAAAATAATTAAGTATAGTGTTCTAAACAATCCATGTGGTGTTCTCAATCACATTACTGTGTTAAAGGGAACCAGTTAAACCAACCCATATTAAACATATCTTTAAAAATTACTATTATACAGCAGTACAACTATCCCTATATTGTTCCCCCCCTTGCCTGTAAAGTTCCACATTCCATTTGGAAAGTTGACTCCCCATCTATGCATAGTCATGTTCTTCCAGCTCATCCACGCCTTCAGCCTCCTTATTGACATGGGGTCTGCTTCTCTCCAGCCGCTTCACTTGGCTCAGCTCCCTTATTCCCCCTTCCCTCAGTTATTCTCTTCAGTGAGTCACACACAGCCAATATCTCACTCATTTGTAAGGAAGGGGGGAATGAGGTAGTTAAACCAAGTCACACAGTGACACAGAGAAAGCATGTACCTTGTCAATCAAGAAGATGTAGGTGCGGCCAAGCTTAAAGAACATGAATATAGCGGACTAAGCTAAAATGAAAGACTCACATGGGGTCATTAGCTTAGATGGCGAGTCAACTTTACAAACGGACAAACAAACTTTTCAGTCATGGAGAGGAACAATATAGGGATAGTTGTGGCGCTGCATAACAGCAATTTTCAGAGATATGTTTAGTTTAGTGTGGGTTAGTTGAACTGACAGGTTAAGCTGATTGTCAATCACCTGTGTCGTCTGTGTTGTGTCCTTATTTTTCATGTTCCCATAGAATTCTTAAAAAGGGCAGAGCCACAAACACGGGCAGTAATAGACCTAACTCTGAGTTTTCTACAAACTCCATGAAAAGCACTTTCATGTGTATGGGGGTCATTGAAATTAATGTGTCAGTGTGACAGTGTAGGACCAACTGACCTTTTCTTTTTGGATCTCACTTTTAAGAACAGATATTTTTGCCTTCATTTCCTCTATCTCGTGGTCAGGCGTGGCATGTAGCTGAGGGATGGGCTCCGACTCCTCCAGGGAGGGGAAGACCAGATCGGCAAGGGGGATGTACCACTTGCAATCATACTGCTGGTGTTTCCTGTTGAAAAGGGAAAAAAATTTACTCAAATGTTGATATACAAGGTTTTCTTACAAAGCTCAAACCCAAGGACATAAAAATACAAAACTTTGGGTGGGAAGCCATATCCATAGAGACTGGAGATCCTCCTTATAGGGTACAACTTATATTCCCATTTATATACACAAACAGGATGCTGCCGCCGGGTAAATCTAATGGAAGTGTACAAGGTCCTCTACATAATTTATCATTTTCTTTGTTTGTATAATTAAAGGGGTTGTCCACAGTATAATTGATATTGTCTGTGTAATGAAAAGTTATACCATTTTCCAGAATACTTTTTGTATCAATTCCTCGTGGTTTTCCAAATCTCTGCTTGCTGTCCTTTTGTAGGAAACCTTATTGTTTACTTCCTTTGGAAAAAAACAGATCCTGGTCATGTGATGTCACACAGGTGCATGGCTCGTTATATCCCTGGTCATGTGATGTCACACAGGTGCACTAATTGTCATCAGGTAGTAGTAATGCCTAGTCTGTGAGTCTACACCTTCATACGGTCCCTAAATGCATAATATGAATTGGGCCATGAATATTTGAACGAACTATCCCTCCACCATTCCATTAGAAGTTACGCTTTGTAGCAGGTGTCTGCTACCTGTTTGCTGCCCCCCCCCACATCTTACTGCCAGTGCTGTTTGCCTGAGGCAAGAGGCTCAACCGTCTCATGGGGGCTGGGGGGGCACACTGTCGCATAGTGTAACATAGGATTGGTTGGGATGTATTGATATTATATTATATATATATATATATAATACTATATATATAATAATATTTAATTATAATATATATATGGTTGTTATGTATATATGATTTTATTAGTAATTGTAGTGTTCCATATTATTTAGTTTATGGCATATTTATTGGGTAATTGTTTACTTTTTTTTTTACTAAGCACTCATATTCAGAATTTATATATGTTATCAGTCATGTATTCAGTATTCGATATGTTTGGATGATAGCTTGCTTTGGTGTAGTTATTAGATTAGTTGCCTTGCTCTCTGGCTCCGCGTGCTGTCTGGAGAAGCATCCAAAAGGATACAATGCGGATGTTAAGGAGAAGTGCTGTACAGCGGGCACAAATGCCCTTGTGTCGATAGGATATGTTGTGTTAAACTGTTGGATAGAGCAGACCTGCGGCAGTGGCGTGTGTTTCCTACGGAGCCGGATGTGTCGTGTCACACTCATTTTAACCTTTTGTCGCCCCACCACGAGCTTGTGGTGATCATCTCATTATTCTGATCTGGGATTATAAAGGATGATGATTCATTCGTTACTTCTCTAAATATTCAACAAGAATTGTTGTGTTTTCTCTTTGACATTCCCTCCCCTCAGCATTGGTTTGTATTGAATTGCCAGTCTCTCTCATTTGTGTCATACACGTGGGGCATTGTAAAGCCTCGTAACCATACTACAAGGCCCCACTTGCTTAAGTACCATCTGCCGTGACAATGAATGAGGCAAAGACGGGTTAGAAGACGCACTTTACATTTTATATTAAACAGCAACCCAATCAAGGGATTTTCCGGTCATAAATTTGTTTAAAATGATAGTTGAAAGGGATGCCTGGTATGCCTGGTACTGTAATTCCCCCGCTAGTGTTTTAGTTTTGTTGTGTGACTCAGTACAATGCTAGGATGCCAAATGGGTGAATGAATAAACTCCTTTGCAAAGTTCCTGTGCCTTTTTTTTTCCTGCTCTCTTTTTCTTGTAGTTTAGCAGTTTTTTTCTGAATGCCTTTCAGAGCTTCCCTATGATCAGACCGATAAGGGGCTAATATTTTTCACTTGTCCAAACTAGAGCATATTCCCATAGCGATTCGGCTCTGTTAGATTGAATGAGGGATATGGGGATGTATATTATAAAGTCATTAGACACTTTATGAGGTTCCTTTTTATCTCTCAGCTGTCAGTTGTTATACACGGACAGAAAGCTTGATTTTAACACAAACTGCTTAAATAAGGCAGAAAGGCAGAGGAAAAAAGGAAGAGAATGGAAACTATATTTCTTTAATAAAACATATTACAAAGTTATTATTTCATCTTTACTACTGATAATAACATTTGTTAAACCATTTTTATTATTCTCTAGTGTGTTTGTTTGAACTCCGAACACCAACAACACCAAATCGTTACAGGAGACCCCGTTACTCTGATTGTTGAATTCAAGAGAATCTGTCCATTTACTTACTTCTTCTTGCTTCTCTTGTCCGAAGTCAATATGGTCCATGAAGCGATCTCTACATCAAATCGGCAACTACAGCTGACTCTGTGTCCTCGCTCATATGATAAGGGTGCGCGTCACACGGAGCGGTTTCTTGGTGCGGTTTCCCACAGATGTCAGTTTCAGAAATGAAAAAAGCTCATTCAAAGCAGCCAAACGCATGTGATGTTTTCTTTTAAACGAGTTCCGTGTGACTGCACCCTAATGAGAATTAGGGTGATTGCACAGTGAGAAGTTTTGTGGTCCTTTTTAGCATGCGTTTCGGTTTCCGTTTAAAAACGCTGCGTTTTTATAAACACTGAATCCTTGTTTTTACTGTTTTAACCACGTGTTTGGTTGATTAAAAAGGTTCTAAGCGAAAAACCTCCATGATAACATCAATCAAAAATGGATGTTGTTTCTATACGGACCAAAAACACCACATGTGGGCATCAACCTTAGGCTGCATTCACACTGCCCCAAGGGGACACGTATAAATAGCGCCGATATACGTCACCGATACGACGGCAATGGGCGAGGCACCATAACTTTCCTTCCGTACCCAGGAAAAGATAGGACATGTTCGCGATCCTTTTCACTGTTTTACGGCGCTGTGGCGGTGACGGGGCGGAAACGGCAGTGGTGAATGTAGGCCTTGATCAAGATGAAATGCAGTACAGGCGGGTCCCCTACTTAAGGCAACCCGACTATGACAAACCATAGTTACACGAGCGGACCCCTCTGCCACTTTGACCTCTGGTGAAGCTCTCTGATGTACTATAGTTCCAGATGCAATGCTGCAAGGTGTCTTAATGAGCTTTATTAAATAATTCTTGGTCCTATTACAAGCCAAAAATTTGAAACTCCATTGTCACTGGTGGGCAAAGAAAAAAATTTGTCTAGAACTTCAATTATTAAAATTACAGTTTCGTACTTGAACAAAATTCAAATTAACGAACAAACCTCCGGACCTGTATATGTTTTGTAACCGCGGACTGCCTGTAGTAGACTTCGCACCCCCCTAACAACAAGTCACAGATCCCCTACATGGAGCGGGCAACAATCATTCCATCGTTCGGAGCAATGTCAGGTTCTCCGTATCTTCCTCTCCCCCTAAACTGATGTTAAGAAACTATTCCGTTTATTTTGTCTAAACCCCCTATATATCCATATAGGAATCTTGTGAGGCTGTTAGTTCTCTGTAGCAGTTGTCCTTTAACGGATATTAGAAATGGCCATTTTGAGGCAACATTTGGGTTCTACAGAGATGCCCGATCCTTGTGCCGTTTCGAAGTTTCAATTTCTCGGGGAGATTTTCAATAATGGATTTCCGCAGAAAAGCTGGTCTTTGTGCTTCTAGAAGCGTTGATGTCAGTCTGACCGAGGTACAGAGTTCTGCAAATGGTAAAATTTCGGTTAAAATTGGAATCTTTTTATTCCGCTTTCTTGATTTTCCTTAAATGTAAATAGTAACATCCGTAGGGAATAAGTTATTGCACCTGGAATTCTATTGATCATACGGTTAGTGTAAAATTTGTATTAGGAATATATAGAAGTTCAGATTCTAGTGGAGGTGGTTTTGCTATTAAGGTTGCAGTAAACTCCTCTTCCACCCTCTTTGTCAAAAAAACTTATGTTCTCATTGTCATGTGGAGTGAGGCCTTGCATGTTTATTCTGATTCTTTTTTTGGGAGCCATGATTTCTTACCTTTCCATCAGCTGGATATTCTTCAGCAGTAAATACCCATACTGTTATTCTCATATAGTATAGGGTTTCCATGGGGGCTTCCACAGGTATCCCAGCGACAAAAATCGAATCCAGCTTTGTTTTGGGGGAGAGGTGGCGAAATAATTGTGGTTTTGCCAACCAAATTTTCTATCACATGACATCACTTGGCTGAGCTATACATAGAGTTTACTGACGGTTGGGGGCATCCTATTTGCCTCCATCTATACAGAGCATTAGAAAGCTACGTCTTTCCAACAGCTCTTCTTGCCAAAAGAGAGAATATATGTTAGTGGAGGCCATTGGAGGGAAACTGGGATGATGGATTTGTGCATCCGTCCCCAAATTCCGCGTAGGTTCATGGGGTCCCCATCACTGGTGCTGCAGAGTCACTTCTCCATCTTTCAGATGGGAGGAAAGTAACAAAAGGACATATTCTGTATTTGTGTACTGTTGGAATACTCTTAACCCTGTTTTTTAAGGACCATGTCCGGTTTCGGCCTGATGCATCCTTCAAACAGAGGACAAAAAAAGTGCGTGAACTGAGCTTTAACAGCCAAACAATGTCGCTTATTATAAAATCAAGCATTGGGTTGTAGTTCTCCCAGCGGTACTTGGATGTGCATTTTGAAATGCAATTCAAACACAATGGGGCAGATTGAACTTACCGGTCCTGTCGCGATCCTGCGGTGCGTTGTTCGATGAGGTTCTGGTCCGGCGCGATTTCACTAACATCGTGGTCCGAGTTCCTGCATGTGTCGCTGCTGGTCAAGAGGTCCCACTGTAGTTCACCTGCTTCTTCTGGTGCATACTAACGGTGGTTTGATCTTGCCGAACAAACCCTTTTTTAAAGTCCGCGATTGTCCGAAGGCCACCCCATGATTTCTGTCGCGTGCAAGCCGAAGCCAATGCGCCACAATCATGATCCCGTGCGACAAAATCCCGGGCCAATTCGGCGCAAAGCGGAAATATCGGGGAAACCGACCGAAAGAGTGCGGCATTGGACTTAGTAAATGAGCCCAATTTGTCAACGAGGCCGTGGAACAAAGCCGTTTCTGTCAAATGGTCTCTTTGTTGCAATCCGTTTTGGTAGAGGGTAGGAATCTCTAGTGTCTGATCACACACAATTTTATATCATGATCTATCTGTGAATAGATTATCTAGATCATTTAACTGGAAACCCTTTTAATGGGGTGAGTTGTGACAGGTGTGCCCACAGGTAAAAAGAGAAAAAAATAGCAGGTATCTTACAAGTGACCATCCTTACTGCCATTATTCATAACTGTATTGTGCTTATTGTTTGAGGACACATCAGAGGATTCCATTTCCTCATTTTCAAGGTGAGATGACAGGTTTCCAATGTCACGGTCAGATGTGGTTGTACAGTCTTGGGTGGCATTATCTCTGGGCTCCAGGCATCCTCCATTGACTGATAGACGCCCATGTATCGGCATTGTTATTCCGGGAGAGCGTGCTGTGTCGATAAGGAAATATATTCATTTGTTGACTGATGGGAAGAGCAGAGAACACAGCCACGTAATCTTGGAAGTAGCGACCTTTGTTGCACAGTGATGATGGATTTGCTGCTATATCCTGATTTCCCTATAGTTGACTGGAATACGGCCATACTCTATTAGTTAAACACTATGAGGAAATGGCAATCAGACATACTAATGGTCTAAAAGTAGGCAATTCTCTGGTTCACGGCGCGCGAGCCCCAATGCGATGTGATGGATCCCCAGTTCGCAGGTAATTCGTGCATCTCTGAAGAGAGATTGTAACAATATTGACAATATTATCGCTCTTTTTTCCTCATTATCATATCGGTCAGATATATTTAAAGGGGTTAATCCGTTGTCTTTGAGGCGCTGCTTGATTCCTCGAAATGTAGATGGAAGATAAAAGGAAACGGTGGACTAATAACCACCATGTCTCATCCACTGGTCCGTGTATATATTCAAGCATAAGCAGGCCTACTTTCTGGAGATAAGCTTGGTTTGGAAATGCAGCCGCTACAATTAACAAATGTCCAGCAGAGCCCCCATCAGCAATAACATATCTAGCCGGCCCCCTCAGCAATAACCATATCTAGCAGAAACCCCCCCTCAGCAAAACGTATTTAGCAGCGCCCCCCCCCTCAGCAATTACATATCTAGCAGGCGCCCCCAGCATAAACATATCTAGCAGCGCCCCCCTCAGCAATAACATATCTCAGCGCCCCCCCCCTCAGCAATAACATATCTAGCAGCTCCCCCCCCTCAGCAATAACATATCTAGCAGCGCCCCCCTCAGCAATAACATACTAGCAGCGGCCCCCCCCCCCCCTCAGCAATAACTATCTGCAGCTCCCCCATCAAAACATATCTAGCAGCGCCCCCTCAGCAATAACATATTAGCAGCGCCCTGAGCAATAACAATCTAGCAGCCAGAACAAGCTTTTCTTACATGGTGCATGGCCTCTCACCCCACCTGGAGCACTGACGCCTGATGTAACAATAGGGTGAGAGTACAAGTTTCATACACAACTTATCGGGTAAGTACCATCTTATGGTGACCATTAGGGCCTTGTACTTACCTGGCAAAGTTTGTATAGAATGGCCAATCCCTTTTAAGATTGTTTTCCAAATTTTATGTATGCAAATAATTGTGTCTGCCCAACAAATGTCCATAACAATGCTCTTGGAATGAATAATTGTGGATAACTTTTTTTTTGTCCTTTTCACCTGTATTAGCCTCTTCTACTGTTCTATGTATTTGACCTCTTTCTTCAGCATTCTGTACATTGCACAAAATAGTGAATGACATGCAACCCCCTAGGTCCCTGGTTGGGAAACCATACATAAATATACACCCCCTGTGCACTTCAATCTGATGGATCAGATAGGTAAAAGTAAAGTGTAGCACAAGTTATATAGCTGGAAATTGGACTTTTTGCACTGCACGGGGCCTATTATTCTCCAGACTGACAGAGGGGTCAGGTATTCTCTTGTGAAATGGAAAATGCCTGAAATGACTGAACTATCCGGACAATGTGCCATTGAAAGGTGCTTATGTACATTATTTAGTTATTACTATGCTGGGAGGTGTTATTATCCAGGACCCTAATGACACCAGGATATTGTGCTTTTTTAGTCCTGTTGTTTGTAGAAACATTTTTGCATTCTCGGTTCAAGAGAGAGACAATTTTTCCCCCGCTGCTGATGAATGCACTTAGTTTTTTACTGATGAGGTCCATGTACCCCTTGGTTTGTCTTAAGTCCACATTCGGCGCCGTCTTAATACGGTATTCTTCAAACTGGCACATTACATTTCTGAAAAAGTCAAGTGCCTACTGATGCTTTTATCTGCCTTATACTCTTTGCTTCTCGGACAAAAGAGATAATAAGACAAGCGCTGAAACTTGGAGTATGGCTACTGCATGCCAGAGTGATACTGAGGCCATGTTGCTCGTCCTGTACAAAGCTTTACCTTTGGTAATGGAAGAATAAGCAGGTGACATAGCAAAAGAGTACCGAAAGTACATAAGAGACGGGTATTAAGTGCTAGTAGGTCGTTTAGTCCTCGACATTGTTTCTGAGTGTAAGAAGAGGAACAAGAGAAATAAAGAGAACCAGGTGTTCAGGTGATGAGGATCCCTTGGACTATAATGTTATCCTTATAACCATCCTATCCAAAAAGGGGTCACCAGATTTTACCTCCATTAACCTTTAGCACCATCCGTATTGTATGAAATGTCTTTCTAGAAATTCAACTCATGAAATCTTGCAAGGAGATCAGTCAGATTAGAGGCTGCAGTCAGGAGCATCACTTCATTAGTTTCAGATTGCATCAGGATTATGGGCCTCATCCACTTAACGTATAGAACGTACTTGAACGTATCGGGTAGACATCTATGTCACTGCAACCGGACTGACAGCCTTATACAGCGCGTGACACTTCATCTTTCAAAAGGGGAGGGGAGGTGTATTAGAAGCGCTCACCCGCTCCTCTCACTGCACACGATGTATACATTTGTGTGGCATGAGGCCCCCCTAACTGTTCTACTTGCTATCTCCGTCTTTGTATCTCACAAAACCACAAGCCTGATGTGAAAGAAGAAGAAATTGGTATCTTACTATGACACCTAAGCATGTTTTAGATGCTATAGACCGAGGATAGGGCCGTCTGAGAAGTGACACTAACTCTTGCATCAGATCATCTCAGACCAAAATATGACTCTTCTCTGCTCATTTCACATGACTATGGAGTTTTGTTTTATAGGTAAAATGAATGAGATTTCACATAAAAGAGGACATTCTCGAAGGGCATTATACCTACCTGGTGGGGGCTGGTTGGTTTAATGGGGTACCATACTGGTGACAATTTCCATGGACTACACTTGTTAACAACCAGCGGCAGACATTATTTCTATCCTCTAGATAAGTGCAAATAGTGTTTTTTTTTTTTTTACTGAATTATAATTTTCCACGCGGGATTTTACAGATGGATATTTTGGGCATTAATTAATGCAGTATTAACTCATTAAATTATTATTGCTTCTCCCTCTATTTTTATCACAGCTTAGGATGACACAGTCTACAATCATGGATGTGTAATAATAATACACAGCAACTATGGGATAGATTGGTAACACTAACGCCTAAGAATCACGACTTTGCAAGTGTCTGATTGATAACAGAGCGACCTTGACAATACTGGTTAAACCCTGCCTCTCCAGGCTGTGCCTTGAAATTGAATTGTGGGGTAATAAAGCTGGTGATATAGGAAGCCTACATTCTGCTGCATGTTCTCTGTATGTACAGCCATCCTGTATTCATATTTATTTCATTTCGTATATTCACTTTTTGTTTCCTATAACCTTCCTTTTCTCGTTTTAGCTCTCCTCTAAAACCATTGACGTGTGACGCGGAGTACACCTAGTGTTCATGTAAGTACAATACAACAGGCTGCTCGCTTGTATTATTTTCCTATTAAAGGGTTGTACCACAACGATTGTTATCCCATTATCCACAGGATAGGGGAACCATCTAATTAATAAGAATCCAACGCCAGGGAACCTTACGTTGGGAAATGGAGGTCCTCTACTCCTTTGAGCCTCTGTCAGTACTAAGGAACATTAGCAATTGACAAGCACAGCGCTCAGGATTCTAAGGTACTAGCTCACTGTAGGTACAGTCTAAGGTACTGACATCACTGTCTATGAGGGGTGCATTAACACATTCATTTTTTCAGATATAGTTTTTGATGTCCCAAACCAGGAGTGGAGTGAAAAAGAAGAGCAGCTTCTTTCAGTGATATGTTCAACATTATGATCCACACCTGTCTTCAAAAACTGCACTGTGAAAAACTGAATGTGTGAACGCACCCTGAGAATGCTTAAGAGGACCTGTCACTAAGTAACCATCTCCAGCGCTAGCCCATTATAGCATGATAAACTGATGCTTTATCGGAACCCTATAAAACTAGCACTGCCGAGAATTACACTAGGAATGCCGGAAGCGCTCGGCGTATTCATGGGGGGGTGTCTGAGGCGCTGCATCTGCCCCGGCCCACCCTGCCTGCTCCATAGGCCGGCGGTGACTGCCGACTTCATGCAGCAGTCACCACTACTTAGTCTCGCACCACATAATACACGGACCACTGTGAGCGCGGTTCGGGTTCGTATTGTACTTTGCAGCAGGTGTTGATAGCTTTATCGGAGGGTTCGGTAAATAAAGCTAGCAGTATCATCAGCTAAAAATGGCTTGCCCTAGGACGTGGTGGCGAACCTATGCACGGGTGCCAGAGATGGCACTGGAGCCCTCTCTTTTAGCACCCAGGCCATCACCCCAGCGCAAAGGTCAATATTCAGGACTCAAGACTGAATCAAGGAGGTGTTGGACAGAGCTTTGACTGATGATCATTGTAGCTTTTCTCCAGACCCATGATTCACTGTTAAGAGGACTTTGAGGGAACTAAAATACATATCATAATTTCTCTTCTTCTCTTGTATGGTGTAATCAAGGCACCAATATGTTTTAAACCTGTGAATTACTTTGAATTGTCAATTTGTGAAAATATCTGGCTTTTGCTTGTAGTTTGGCATCAGTGCCTCAAAGGTTTCGCCACATCACTGCCCTAGAGCTGCTTACTTAGTACGTAGTGTGTTTTTGATGGTGACAGCAGGTCCTCTAAAGAGGGGTGTGTTCAGCTAGTCTGGCTCTACCATAGTATTGACTGGGGCGGCAGTACGAATGTTCGACTGGCCCTCCATCAAGGGGATCCCCCAGCTCAAACACCCACTGATAAATCAAACTGGTACAACCCTCTGATTAAAACCAGATAATGTAAGGATTATAAAATGAGTTACGGGATTATTTTGATTATAGATTTGTATTTTCTGTGGAAGCAATTGGGAATCCATCTTGTCGTGTGCTACTGTCGACAGCATTTTGACATATGCTTTATGCAGCCCATAAAGGAAAGGAGGGAGATGTCATTCAGTGCTATAAGGAATTTTCTCAATGGGGAGGAGGGAGGTGAGCTGCTACCAGCAAGGAACTCTGGGTGGTGGCACTTTGTTATCCAAGTATACTTAAAACAAATGTAATTGAATGGGTAAGCTCATATCGGCAAATGGGTGTAGTACCCCCACATCACATATCATGTCCGATCTCTAGATGGATCGCCACTAATGGTTATAGCAGCGATCAAACCAACTTTCATCATAAAGACAGATACCAATCCATCAACGATAAATCTTTTATGTATCTAGTTATCTATGATGCTATTAACTAGCTTTAAACCCCTCAGAGAAAGGTTGTTACTCTGTCCAAGAGCGTGTTCATGACATAAAATGGATATCATACTTTTTGAAGTTTCAGTTCCCGAATGGAATATCGTTCTGCAAAAGGTCTTTATCCCTGGCAATGTATAGGGGATTTACACTCAAAGCTTTGTTTCAGGTCATCGGATGATTAATGCATATAAATTGGAAGCTGTGACTCATGATCACTGGATGTAGATTAGCACATTGATGTCAGATAGCTTACAGCGCAGGAAAGGACTTGTTCTGTGCATTAGATTATCAGCCTGTTAGGGAATACTTCATAAGTGTACATTGTGATGAGAATATTCTCATTGTAATGGTTTCTTAAGAACAGCTATAGAACTGGCAGAGTTGTGTTCTGGAAGGTCTATAAAGGCACGTCTGCTCGCCCCCGCGGCTGCGTATATGCTCCCCTACGGCGCGTATTGCTACCCCCCGACGGGCTGCGCTATGCTCCCCCGCGCGCGAGGTCTGCGTATGCTCCCCCCGGCGGCAGAGCGTAGGCTCCCCCCGGCGGGCTAGCTCGGGGTATGGTATCTCCCCCCGGCGGCTGCGTATGCTCCCCGGAGGGCTGGTCGTATGCTCCCCGGCGCCGTGCTGCATCTGGTGGATTACGAACCATAACATAGTTGTATAGAACGAAAACCCCAATCATTGCTTTGATTCTACACATGAGGCCTCATACATCATGTCAGTGGAATTGGATTATAAAAGACGTAACCGCTTTCACATTACTACAGAATATTTACCACTGTCAAATGTTAAATACATTTCACTTATCTCTGAGCAGAAACGCCCAATTTGCACATGGTTGGTCTGTCATGGGGGGGTACTGGCAGCTTCCATAGATTAATGGAGGGAAAAAAAATCGGCTGATAATTTGTCTTTTAGGAGGTAGTTAGTTACTGACAACAATATTGCAGTTCATCCAATCCACTTCTAAGCATCTGAGGATAACAGGGAACAGTGGTGGATCGTTTTGGGAGAATGCATCCATGTTCTCCAATTGGATACCTACTGAGTAATATTATGAACTAGATCTGTGTTGGTACCGCTCGTGTATTAGAAATATATGCAACATTATTGGTCTGACTTATTTCTATTTCTAAGAAATCTCTCCACGCCTCACTACAGATAATTTGTACACACCTACAAGAAATATACTGATCGTGCATATATAGAGGTGACTGCACCAGGGTAATCTTATATTAGTCATGATTTTATTACTGGACTTTGTACAAACCTGGTGATATTTACATGAAAGGTCCATGATGTGTTTTTAAAGTGCCTTAAAGTTTTGTATTGAAGGTCACACTAAAGGTAGATATCAAGTTGGAATGGGGGGGGGGCAGGGTTATGATGACCTGCACCACCCTTTAATGGACTATATGCCTGGAGATCTACTTATAGTCCATTTCTATAATTGTTCCAGGATTCTATGAGCACACGCCTGTGACCACCCTGGACTATGCATTACTACAAGACGGCTTGGTTCTCAGAATTTGTCTCTTAGTACAATGAGGACATTGATCCGCGGAGAACTGCAGTGACCACACAAAAGGCGAGGGTAAGAACTTGCCCTGTGATTGTATGGCTACTACGAGTGGCTTTTGGCTATGTCTCAAGTAGAATTGCCTCGAATATGTGCATGCAACTTTTCAAAACTAGGTGGGGGGGGGGGTGTTGTAAGTGTAAAAAGTTTGTCAATATGATTTGCAGATACTAATGTTTAGGGATTTTAAAATCTAAACTGAGATACACTGACTGGTGGATCTATTATGTTGCGCTATATATTCATACATGACTAGTGACATGATGAAGTGTCTGGATTTTGTATTTATACAATACCTAAGCTTCCCACATCTCATCCATTCTTCAGAGGTATGGATATTGTAATAAGCAGCTTTTGGTATAGTGACTCTTACCTAGTGCCCCCTTGTAGTGCACCAATTAAATGTCTAACCTCTTTATACTGAACCTCAACTATTCACATATTAACAGAATAAGGTACTCAGTTCCTAGCTCTGCATATATAGAAACACAAATTTTGTGTTTATGCGCATTGCGATGAAAGAAGTGACAGTGGGAATTGAGTACAGTATCTGTCTCATGTGACCATATTTGTGATGCCCAAACACTAATAACCCAGCTGGTGTATGATACAGGTAGCGCAGGATAAAAGCTGTATTTTGCTAGGCTGCATGATACCAAATGTAATGTTCCTTTACTGCCAAAGAATAAGGAATGGTAACATTGCTGCAGGCAGAGGGGCAAGATTTATGTCTATGGGCTTCATACTGATTAATCTACAGCGGTTATAAATAGGACAGGTCTGGTTATTACATCCCCCATAGTTTGGGACTCTCGGGGGGGAAGATATTTGACGAGCAGTCTCCAAAAGAAAAGCAGGATGTTATATCAAGCCTGATGTTAATAGCTCATTGGCTTTCGTCCACAATAAGGAGGGTATTCTCCAGAATGAATATAGTTATTAGATTAGAGAAGAGGGGGGTGTATGGTAACGTAAGGCTTCCAAAAAATGTAAAATGGTTGGGGTCCATGTGTGTGGTGATGCACGCTCCTTGTCTTACTGACGACCAACCTCTGCCTTTTGTAAATCTGCGGCTACTCATCCAAAAAAGGACCTTAAGAGGGTTAATGCAAGGACGTATTCATGTGCTGTAGTGTACCAACACATTGGGGAGGGGGGCAGTTTTCTGTCAGGGGGATGGTTAGTTGTTGTTAACGGAAAATCTTTAATAACAACTATATTAAAAGATAAAAAAACAAATTTCTCATCAATGCTGAGACCCCCACGACAGACAGTTAGGCTGTATCCTATGGATGGGGCCGAACTTGTTTCCTGGAAAATCCCTTTAAGTTTGTGTAAAGCCCCCAGGCAACAGACTTGGGACTTCCTGTGATATCCTTGTCCTGCTGGCATTGGTGGACAAAGGGAGCTGTGCGTCATGGCGCTTCACACTAACATTACTAGGGTTAGTGCTAAATGTGGGGACCACTACCCTATTAGGTTCTTAGCTCGGTAAGTTGTTTAATAGTGGACAAACCCCTTAATTATAACAAAAACTTTCAAAATATACTCTCAATTGTATATTTATGAGAGTAACCCTTTATCCTATCCAACCATAGGCCGTGCAACATTAGAATAGCCCGTCAAAAAGAGACTAGATCTATCATCATTATTGTGATATAAATCGGTTGCAAGTCTAAGGACGGCAGCACACGTGGCGTTTTGAACCAGTTTTTGGGCCTCTTTTAAGCAGTCCGTTAAAACGCATGCAGTTTTTGAAACCTTCCGTTTTGACCGGTTTTACCAATTATCTTGATTAAAACGGGCCAAAAACGGATGCAGTTTCTTTTACGGAATGCTTAATAACGGCCCCAAAACGGGTTCAAAACGCCATGTGCCGCCGGCCTAGGCCACCTTTACCCAACTAGTGCAGTTTTATGGGGAAGCAAACAACAGTCCCATGTGTCTTGAGGTGCTGATCACGTGCTGATGACGATTGAAAAGGCTGCCCATGCCACAAACTTGGGCCACAGAACCATGCCATGAGCCTCTAAATTCATGTAATGCAATATTTAGGGTGCGATCACTTGTGGCGTAACGCATGTGTTTTTAAAACGCACAGCAACAGCTAAATTTGAAGAGAGTTTTGCAATGAAATTGGTGTAACATTTGCTTTTCCAAAACGCAACCAACAGTGTGTTAAAACATGTGTTAATAAGTGCATGCTAATTAAAGAAATGTTTTGTAAATGCAAATGTTAACAGCAATTTAGTTTGGCAAAACCTCCAGCTGTTGCATGCGTGAACAACACCCTCATGGTGAGGCAACAACTGCGTTTTTAGTGTTTTTTTAGCATGCATTCTCAGTCCGTTTTAAAAAACGATGCGTTTTGAAAAAAACGACCCGTTATTGACTGGTTTTCATCCGTTTTTCCCATTATTATCTTAATTATCTGAAAACACATTGCTTAAAAAGTAGCGTTTCGAGATACCCGTGTGACCACCTCAGTTTTTAGTTTTCTTTTTTTATGGTTCACTAAGGAATACAATTAGTAAAAAAAAAACCTAAGTGCATTAAATAGTTTGCTAAAAGCTCCATTGTCCGCGGTCTTAGCCCAATGTGACATCTTAGCGCATGCGCTGTGAAGTTGAATAAACAGCTGCTCATCTGCTGACAATGTGGGCTCTTTCAGAGAACGGAGGATGGAGGATGAGGAGGCATCTAGTGCAGAGAGTGAATCTTAATTGTGTCATCAGAATCTGCCCTTTATGTTCGCTATATATAGCCGGTAGCGTCTTGCCATATGCCGCAATTACATATAAACTCTAAAATAAAACTTCATAAAAATAGGTTTAGTTTTACAACACTAAAAGTACTATAGAAGAAGCGATAAAACTGAAATGCTGTGAAGCGATGGAGGGATTCGTTGTCAGATAGCTGCGCATAAGACGGGTAATATAAGTTTTCTTACATTTTTAAGCTTCTTTTGGCAAAGAATCTAGATCGACACATAGTTAAGACGACCCCTACCCTGTGATCTCTGGTGAAGCTCTCTGGAGTTACTATTAGCCCCGGAGCTGATCAGCTGTAAGGGTGTCTGTATGAAGTTATTGCATACCTTGGTCCCATTACAGCAAAAAATTTTGAAAGATTGATTCTGAGGCGCTTTGTCTGATCTACAATTATAAAAATATACATTTCGAGTAAACCCTAGGTGGACACTGCCTGATATATATGTGTTTGTTGAACTTTTTATACAATAAAATCCATGAAGCCACTTCATAACTTTCAATGGTGGAGGATGAAAGGGGCTGTTAAAAGTGCCCATAGAGCTAAAAGAATGCACCGCCGAGCTCCGCACCAATACACAGTGGCTTAGTCTATGTTTTGAGTTCATGGGCAGAGTTGTAAGCCACGTCAGGCGTTTAATTCGGGGTTTATCTCCTAAAGGACACAAAGGATGAGGCATGACCAATCGGCTGCCACTCAAATAACCTTTTGAGGTACATACGTGACCGATATGTAAGAATATTCCTATACTTTCATCATATGTCTTTTACCATTCTTTCATTTCAGACGCCGCAGCTGGTTAGAGATGGTTTTCTTAGTCGAACTTTCTGAAACTCCCGCAAACTGCGGCATCTTTCCGTTTACGACCTCCTGCTCTGTGCCAAGCTCAAGAAGGCAACTGTTGGGTAAGTGACATGGCAGGCGGCGGGGGGGTTATATCGGCTTCTTTTCTCAGGACAAATCCATATTGCCCTCTAGGTGGTCCCCAGCATGTAGTTGTAGATCCTGTATGTACCACAAGTTCTATTAATGTTACATTATCCCTCCTGTGTCTTGTATACTTTGTAGTTTACACATTGTTCCTGCAAAGAGCCAACGCATTCACTGCCAACAGTCAGTCCTGTAAAGCCAAGAAGGGTGAGCACAGAATAACTGATCTCCCCCACTTACTGATCTATTACCCGGTGCCCACCACTTTACCTTTCTATGGTGTTTACAATGGAAGTACAGTACTACAAAGGCTTAATTATCAATGAGGATGGGTTTTTTTGTCGACCTTTTGGCAGCCAATGAATACAACTGCTGGCTGAAAAGTAGTTTTTTGTTTGCTTTAACCCTTAAGGACGCACCATTTGGCTCAGCCCCATTTTTTGGATTCTGACTTGCGTCTCTTTATATGGTTAAACTTTTGACACTGTTACTTATCAAGTGATTCTATGAGATGTTTTTTTCCCATGTTGTATTCATTAGTTTAGTGGTAATGTGGCTGATTTATTAAAAAGTTTGTGTTTATTCTCCAAAAAAGAAAAATGTGGAATTTTTTGCAAAATGTCCTCATTACATTTTCAGGCAGATAGATTTTTTTTTTTATTTTTTTTTTTTTTTTTTTTTTTTTTTTTTTTGGGGGGGCGGGGGGGGGGGGGGGGGGGGAGGGGGGGGGAAAAAGGACAAAGAGAATCACGGCAGCGACACAAAACAGTTACACCCGAAACGAACCGGAACTGAAGAAGCCGACAAAAGATCAAGGAGAAGAGAAGCACCCAGAAAGCAGTTAAAGCACGGAGTACAGAAAAACAAAAACAAAAGTACAAGACGAGACAGAAGAGAAACCGGGTAAGCAAACGAAAGAGAAGAGAGGAAAAGAAAGTAAAGAGGAAAAAAAACACCGACCCAAGAATCAGGAAAAGAAAAGAAGCAACAAGAAACGAACACGGAAAGAAGCAGGACAGAACCCCACAGAAGCGTCTGCATGAATCCCTACTATACACCGCCTAAACCACCTAAAATAAGTTTGAATAAACATTTCCCCATATGTTACTTTACAGTTCAATCTTTGATATGTTCTGGGTTAATTATTTTGATGTCACGCGGAGTAAAGGATACGATTTTCCGTATTGTCAGAATTTACTCTTTTGCGGGGATAATAACTATGTTTTGAATGAATTTTACATATTTAGCATCAAACCGTCCATATATAAATCAAGTACCATTTTCAAATCTGCACCCTCCAACTATCAGAAACAGCGTTTAGAAGATCGTTAACCCCTTGTTGAGATCTTATAGTAATTGAGATCAAAAGGAGGGGAAATTTAGAATGGTAAATTGTGGTTATAGTTCATGTAGCCCTTAAAAAATTACAATTTCCAAAAGATAAGAGGAGGAGGACACCCCACCATACAATTTTGTTCTGCAATTTCTCCGGAGTATACAGAGACCCCCACATGTGGGCGGTACTGTGCTTATGGGGGCAATAGCGAGGCGCAGATGGGAAGGAAACGCTCTGCAGCTGCCAGGATTTAGTTTTTCTCGGTTGCCTCCTTCTGTAGGCTATAACTTTTCGCTGTGCGGTATAATGGCCATGTGATGCATTTTTTTGGCAGGAGGAGTGCTTTTCAGTGGTGCCATATTTGGGGTTGGTATCACTATTGGTGAAAATTTAGGAACTCGTTTTTGAGGGCAGGAGTAGAAAAGCAATCAATTCTGTACTTGTTGTGAATGGTCAACGTTTAGCCTAATAATCATTGTTATCTATTTATATGGTCGATAAGATATGGGACACACGACTTGAATATATTGAATTATATTTCTGACATCTACTAAATTGTCAAATGAAAACCGTTAATGTGGGGGGGAAATCTATCATTTTTAAATTGCTTTTCCAAGTGGATAAGTTTTACTTTTTTTTGGTAAGAGATGGTTGATGGCTTGTTTTTTTCGGGAGGTGACATATTGTACTTTGCACGAGTATCATTTGGAGTACATATGTTTTTTTTATCACCTTTTATGCATTTGTAAGATGAATTGGTAAAAATGATCATTGGTGGTTTTTCAGCAGTTTTTTAATGGCGTTTCATCTTGACGGGTCAATAATGATTTACTTTTATTTATGGGTTGTTTACAGAGCGGTGGACATATAATGGAGGGTTTGGCGTTATGATTAGACTTTTTGGGTTTATGTCTCTTATGTTATGGGCTTATGGGAAGTTAAGTGATTTATACTGTATTTTTCTATTGAAAAACATTTTTTTTAATTTTTGTTCCACTTTTTTCACCATGGAATGAACAAGCAATCATTGATGTTGTTCATATAAATACCATGTAATACTGATGTAGATCGAGGGTATTAGCAGTGCTATGTGCATAGGCAAGGATGGACGTGGACAGTAAGATGAAATCACGGACGCAATATCCTGCAGTGCTGAACGGCAGTGCTGGGGACAAGATTTGGACCCACAGCACTCCTAGCAGGATCGGCGCCCCCGAAAACGGTCAGGGGGCAATCATGGGAGAAAGACATCCCCCCCCAGAGGCATGTAGATGACGTGGTCGGCGCTGACCGCGCATGCCCGGAGGTTAGACACCGCGATCGGATAGCCCAATCCAATCGCGAGTGTAACTGGGGTGTCGGTATTAGGTACAGCCGGCATCCCGTGTTTCCCAATGACGTTCGGCTCCCGATCCAGAGCCGAGCGGCATCCGCTTCTGGCGGATATAGGGGTTGTCCGCTTTAGGCAAAATAATTTTGTGGTCTGATGAAACGTTATACAATTGTCCAATGCCCTTACGGTATCAATCAATTCAGTCATGGTTTCTCGATCTCTGCTTGGCTTTCTTCTAAGGAAATTCATGTTACTTCCTGTGGATATGAAACAGGGTCCTGGTCATGAGATGTCACAAGGTGACACGGCTGTTATATCCCTGATCATATTATGGACACACAGGTGCAGAACTGTCAATCAGAGAGTAATCAGAGACGTTGTCACCTGTGTTGACACACATGATCGGGGAGGATTTATACGAGCAGTGTACCTGTGTGACATCACATGACCAGGAGAGAAGATGACAATTAGTGCACAGGTGTGACATTCACATGGACAAGGGATATAAGAGCCAGCCTGTGTGCATCACATGATCGGGGATTATAACAAGCAGTGTACGTTGACATCACGATGACCAGGGAGTACACTGCTCGTTATATCCCCGATCATGTGATGTCACACAGGTGCACGGCTCTGATTACTCTCTGATATGACAGTTCGTGCACCTGTGTGTCATAATATGATCAGGGATATAACGAGCCGTGCACCTGTGTGACATCTCTTGACCAGGGACCGGTTCATATCCACAGGAAGTAAACAATGATATTTCCTGTAGAATGACAGCAAGCAGAGATCTAGAAAACCAGGTAGTAGTAATGCCTAGTCTGTGAGTCTACACCTTCATAGTGTCCTAAATGCAAATATGAATTGGGCCATGAATATTGAACGATATCCCTCCACCACTTCATTAGAGTTAGCTTTGTAAGCAGGTGTCTTGCTCCCTTTTGCTGCCCCCCCCCAACATCTTACTGCCAGGTGCTGTTGCCTGAGGCAAGAGGCTCAACAGTCTCTGGGCTGGGGCACCTGTCGCTTAGTGGTCATAGGATGGTTGGGGTGTGTTCATATTATATTATATATATATATATATATATCTTTATATATAGATACATACTGTAATTATAATATATATATGTATGCTTATGTATATATGATTTATTAGTAATTGTAGTGTTCCATATTATTTAGTTATGGCATATTTATTGGTAATTGTACTTTTTTTTTTACTAAGCACTCATTATTCAGAATTTATATATGTTATCAGTCATGATTTCAGTACTTGGATATTTTGGAT
This sequence comes from Engystomops pustulosus, assembly GCA_019512145.1. Taxonomy (NCBI): domain Eukaryota; kingdom Metazoa; phylum Chordata; class Amphibia; order Anura; family Leptodactylidae; genus Engystomops; species Engystomops pustulosus. The sequence goes on along the minus strand of CM033642.1, from coordinate 242,221,423 downwards.
GCGATAGCTTGCTTTGGTGTAGTTATTAATTAGTGCCTTGGCTCTCTGGCTCCGCGTGCTGTCTGGAGAAGCATCCAAATAGGATAATGCTGATGTTAAGGAGAAGTGCTTGTCAGCGGAGCACAAATGCCCTTGTGTCGATGGGATATGTTGTGTAACTGTTGGATGAGCGATCTGCGGCTAGTGGCGTTTTTCCCTCACGGAGCCGGATGTGTCGTGTCACCACTCATTTTAACCTTTTGTCGCCCCACCACGAGCTTGTGGTGATCATCTCATTATTCTGCGGATTATAAAGGATGATATCAATTCGTTCACTTCTTAAATATTCAACAAGAGCTTGTTGTGTTTTCCCTTTGACATTCCCTCCCCTCTGCATGGTTTGTATTGAATTGCCAGTTTCTCATTTGTGTCATACACCGTGGGGCATTGTAAAGCCTCGTAAACCATGACTACAGGCCCACACTTGCTATAAGTACCATCGCCGTGACAATGAATGAGGCCAAAGAGGGTGGTTAGTAGACGCACTTTACATTTTATATAAACAGCAACCAATTCAAGGGATTTTCCGCGTCAGTTAATTTGTTTTAAAATGATAGTGAAGAGGGATGCCTGGAGCCTGGTACTGTAATGTCCCCCCGCTAGTGTTTTAGTTTTGTTGTGTGACATTCAGTAATGCTAGGATGCCAATGGGTTTGAATTGAAATAAACTCTTTGCAAGTTCTGTGCCTTTCTTCTCCCTGCTTCTTTTTCTTGTAGTTTAGGCCAGTTTGTTTCTGGACATGCCTTTCAGAGCTTCCCTATGATTCAGACAGATAGGAGGCTAATATATTTTCACTTGTCCAAACTAGAGCATATTCCCAGTAGCGATTCGGCTCTGTTAGATTGAATGGGGACTCATGGGGACTGTATATATAAAGTTCATTAGACCTTTATGAGGTTCCTTCTTATCTCTCAGCTGTCAGTGTTATACGGACAGAAAGCTTGATTTACACAAACTGCTTAAATAAGGCAGAAAGGCAGAGGAAAAACAGGAAGAGAACTGGAAACATATTTCTTTAAAAAACATATTACCAAAGTTCATTATTTCATCTTTACTACTGATTAATAACATTTGTTAAAACCATTTTAGTTATTCTGCAAGTTGTGTTTGTTTGAACTCGCACACCAACAACTCAACATCGTTACAGGACCCCGTTACTCTTGTGAATTAAAGAGAATCGTCATTTACTTACTTCTTCTTGCTTCTCTTGTCCGCAAAGTCAATATGTGTCCTGAAGCGATTCTCTACATCAAAGATGGTCAACTACAGCTGCTTTTCCTGCTCATATATAAGGGTGCGCGTCACACGAGCGGTTTCTTGGTGCGGTTTCCACAGATGCTATTCAGAATGGAAAAAAGCTCATCAAAGCAGCCAAAAGGCATGTGATTGTTCTGTTTAAACGAGTTCCGTGTGACTGCACCCTAATGAGAATTAGTGGTGATTGCCACAGTGGAAGTTTTTGGGGTCCTTTTTAGTCATGCGTTTCGGGTTTTCCGTTTAAAAACGCTGGCGTTTTTAAAACACGATCTGTTTTTACTGTTTAACCAACGTGTTTGTGTTGATTTTAAAAAGGTTCTAAGCAGAAAAACCTGCATGATAAACAGCAGTCAAAAATGGATGTGTTCTAACGGACCAAAAAACACCACATGTGGGCATCAACCTTAGGCTGCATTCACACTGCCGCGATCAAGGGGAACGTATAATAGCGCCGATATACGTCACCGATAGACGGCAATTGGGCGAAGGCACATAACCTCCTTCCGTACCCAGGAAAGATAGGACATGTCGCTGATCTTTTCTGTTTTGACGGCGCTGTGCGGTGACGGCGGAAACGGCAGTGGTGAATTGGCCTTGATCAAGAGAAATGCAGTTACAGGCGGGTCCCCTACTTAGGACAACCCGACTACTGACAACCATTAGTTAACAGAGCGGACCCCTATGCCACTTTGACCTCTGGTGAAGCTCTTGATGTACTATGTTCCAGACTGCAATGCTGCAAGGTGTCTGTAATGACAGCTTTATTAAATAATTCTTGGTCCATTACAGCCAAAAATTTGAAACTCCAATTGTCCTGGGTGGGCAAAGAAAAAAATTTGTCTAGTAACTTCAATTAAAAATCTTACGTTTCGACTTGCAACAAAATTCAAATTAAGAACAAACCTCCGGACCGTGTATCTTTTTTGTAACCGCGGACTGCCTGTAGTAGAACTTCGACACACCCCCATAGACAACAAGCTCACAGATCCCCACATGGAGCAGCGCAACAATCATTCCTCCTTCGGAGCAATGTCAGGTCCCGTTCTTTCCTCTCCCCCTAAACTGATTTAAGAAACTATTCCGTTTATTTTGTCTAAACCCCCTATATATCCATATAGGAATCTTGTGAGGCTGTTAGTTCTCTGTAGCAGTTGTCCTTTAACGGATATTAGAAATGGCCATTTTGAGGCAACATTTGGGTTCTACAGAGATGCCCGATCCTTGTGCCGTTTCGAAGTTTCAATTTCTCGGGGAGATTTTCAATAATGGATTTCCGCAGAAAAGCTGGTCTTTGTGCTTCTAGAAGCGTTGATGTCAGTCTGACCGAGGTACAGAGTTCTGCAAATGGTAAAATTTCGGTTAAAATTGGAATCTTTTTATTCCGCTTTCTTGATTTTCCTTAAATTAAATAGTAACATCCGTAGGGAATAAGTTATTGCACCTGGAATTCTATTGATCATACGGTTAGTGTAAAATTTGTATTAGGAATATATAGAAGTTCAGATTCTAGTGGAGGTGGTTTTGCTATTAAGGTTGCAGTAAACTCCTCTTCCACCCTCTTTGTCAAAAAAACTTATGTTCTCTTGTCATGTGGAGTGAGGCCTTGCATGTTTATTCTGATTCTTTTTTTGGGAGCCATGATTTCTTACCTTTCCATCAGCTGGATATTCTTCAGCAGTAAATACCCATACTGTTATTCTCATATAGTATAGGGTTTCCATGGGGGCTTCCACAGGTATCCCAGCGAGAAAAATCGAATCCAGCTTTGTTTTGGGGGAGAGGTGGCGAAATAATTGTGGTTTTGCCAACCAAATTTTCTATCACATGACATCACTTGGCTGAGCTATACATAGAGTTTACTGACGGTTGGGGGCATCCTATTTGCCTCCATCTATACAGAGCATTAGAAAGCTACGTCTTTCCAACAGCTCTTCTTGCCAAAAGAGAGAATATATGTTAGTGGAGGCCATTGGAGGGAAACTGGGATGATGGATTTGTGCATCCGTCCCCAAATTCCGCGTAGGTTCATGGGGTCCCCATCACTGGTGCTGCAGAGTCACTTCTCCATCTTTCAGATGGGAGGAAAGTAACAAAAGGACATATTCTGTATTTGTGTACTGTTGGAATACTCTTAACCCTGTTTTTTAAGGACCATGTCCGGTTTCGGCCTGATGCATCCTTCAAACAGAGGACAAAAAAAGTGCGTGAACTGAGCTTTAACAGCCAAACAATGTCGCTTATTATAAAATCAAGCATTGGGTTGTAGTTCTCCCAGCGGTACTTGGATGTGCATTTTGAAATGCAATTCAAACACAATGGGGCAGATTGACTTACCGGTCCTGTCGCGATCCTGCGGTGCGTTGTTCGATGAGGTTCTGGTCCGGCGCGATTTCACTAACATCGTGGTCCGAGTTCCTGCATGTGTCGCTGCTGGTCAAGAGGTCCCACTGTAGTTCACCTGCTTCTTCTGGTGCATACTAACGGTGGTTTGATCTTGCCGAACAAACCCTTTTTTAAAGTCCGCGATTGTCCGAAGGCCACCCCATGATTTCTGTCGCGTGCAAGCCGAAGCCAATGCGCCACAATCATGATCCCGTGCGACAAAATCCCCGGGCCAATTCGGCGCAAAGCGGAAATATCGGGGAAACCGACGAAAGAGTGCGGCATTGGACTTAGTAAATGAGCCCAATTTGTCAACGAGGCCGTGGAACAAAGCCGTTTCTGTCAAATGGTCTCTTTGTTGCAATCCGTTTTGGTAGAGGGTAGGAATCTCTAGTGTCTGATCACACACAATTTTATATCATGATCTATCTGTGAATAGATTATCTAGATCATTTAACTGGAAACCCTTTTAATGGGGTGAGTTGTGACAGGTGTGCCCACAGTGTAAAAAGAGAAAAAAATAAGCCAGGTATCTTACAAGTGACCATACCTTACTGCCCATTATTCATAACTGTATTGTGCTTATTGTTTGAGGACAATTCAGAGGATTCCATTTCCTCATTTCACAAGGTGAGATGACAGGTTTCCAATGTCACGGTCAGATGTTTTTGTACAGTCTTGGGTGGCATTATCTCTGGGCTCCAGGCATCCTCCATTGACTGAAGACGCCCATGTATCGGCATTGTTATTCCGGGAGAGCGATGCTGTGTCGATAAGGAAATATATCTCATTTGTTGACTGATGGGAAGAGCAGAGAACACAGCCACGTAATCTTGGAAGTAGCGATCCTTGTTGCACAGTGATGATGGATTTGCTGCTTACTCTGATTTCCCTATAGTGACTGGAATACGGCCAACTCTATAGTTAAACACTATGAGGAAATTGGCAATCTCAGAACATACTAATGGTCTAAAAGTAGGGCAATTTCTGGTTCACGGCCCGAGCCCCAATGCGATTGATGGATCCTCCAGTTCGCAGGTAATTCGTGCATCTCTGAAGAGAGATTGTAACAATATTGACAATATTATCGCTCTTTTTTCCTCATTATCATATCGGTCAGATATATTTAAAGGGGTAATCCGTTGTCTTTGAGGCGCTGCTTGATTCCTCGAAATGTAGATGGAAGATAAAAGGAAACGGTGGACTAATAACCACCATGTCTCATCCACTGTCCGTGTATATATTCAAGCATAAGCCAGGCCTACTTTCTGGAGTATAAGCTTGGTTTGGAAATGCAGCCGCTACAATTAAACAAATGTCCAGCAGAGCCCCCATCAGCAATAACATATCTAGCCGTGCCCCCCTCAGCAATAACCATATCTAGCAGAAACCCCCCCCTCAGCAATAACGTATTTAGCAGCGCCCCCCCCCTCAGCAATTACATATCTAGCAGCACCCCCAGCATAACATATCTAGCAGCGCCCCCCTCAGCAATAACATATCTCAGCGCCCCCCCCCCCTCAGCAATAACATATCTAGCAGCTCCCCCCCCTCAGCAATAACATATCTAGCAGCGCCCCCCTCAGCAATAACATATCTAGCAGCGCCCCCCCCCCCCCCCTCAGCAATAACATATCTGCAGCTCCCCCATAGCAAACATATCTAGCAGCGCCCCCCTCAGCAATAACATATTAGCAGCGCCCTGAGCAAAAATATCTAGCAGCCAGAACAAGCTTTCTTACATGGTGCATGGCCTCTCACCCCACCTGGAGCACTGAGCCTGATTAACAATAGGGTGAGCAGTACAAGTTTCATACACAACTTATCGGGTAAGTACCATCCTAATGGTGACCATTTAGGGCCTTGTACTTACCCTGGCAAAGTTTGTATAGAATGGCCAATCCCTTTAAGACTTGTTTTCCAAATTTTATGTATGCAAATAATTGGTCTGCCCAACAAATGTCCATAACAATGCTCTTGGAATGAATAATTGTGGTATAACTTTTTTTTTGTCTTTTCACCTGTATTAGCCTCTTCTACTGTTCTATGTATTTTGACCTCTTTCTTCAGCATTCTGTACATTGACAAGAATAGTGAATGACATGCAACCCCCTAGGTCCTGGTTGGGGACAACCATACACTAAATCATACACCCCCTGTGCACTTCAATCTGATGGATCAGATAGGTAAAAGTAAAGTGTAGCACAGTATATATAGCTGGAAATTGGACTTTTTGCACTGCACGGGGCCTATTATTCTCCAGACTGCAGAGGGGTAGGTATTCATCTTGTGAAATGGAAAATGCCTGAAATGACTGAACTTCCGGACAATGTGCCATTTGAAGGTGACTTATGTACATTATTTAGTTATTACTATGCTGGGAGGTGTTATTATCCAGGGACCCTAATGACACCAGGATATTGTGCTTTTTTAGTCCTTTGTTTGTAGAAACATTTTTGCATTCTCGGTTCAAGAGAGAGACAATTTTTCCCCCGCTGCTGATGAAATGCACTTTAGTTTTTTACTGATGAGTCCATGTACCCCTTGGGTTTGTCTTAAGTCCACATTCGGCGCCGTCTTAATACGGTATTCTTTCAAACTGGCACATTACATTTCTGAAAAAGTCAAGTGCCTACTGATGCTTTTATTCTGCCTTATATCTTTGCTTCTCGGAACAAAAGAGATAATAAGACAAGCGCTGAAACTTGGAGTATGCTATGCAAGTGCCAGAAGTGATACTGAGGCCATGTGCTCGTCCTGTACAATCAGCTTTACCTTTGTGTAATGGAAGAATAAGCAGTGACATAGCAAAAGGTACGAAAGTACATAAGAGACGGAGTATTAAGTGCTAGTAGTCTTTAGTCCTCGACATTGTTTCTGAGTGTAAGAAGAGGAACAAGAGAAATAAAGAGAACCAGGTGTTCAGGTGATGAAGGATCCTTGGACTATAATGTTATCCTCTATAACCATCCTATCCAAAAAGGGGTCACCAGATTTACCTCCATTAAACCTTTAGCACCATCCGTATTGTATGAAATGTCTTTTCTAGAAATTCCAACTCATGAAATCTTGCAAGGAGATCAGTCAAGATTAGAGGCTGCAGCAGGAGCATCACTTCATAGTTTCAGATTGCATCAGGATTATGGGCCTCATCCACTTACGTATAGAAGTACTTGAACGTATCGGGTAGACATCTATGTCACTGCACCGGATGACAGCCTTATTACAGCGCGTGACACTTCATCTTTCATAAGGGGAGGGGAGGGGTATAGAAGCGCTCACCCGCTCCTCTCACCTGCACACATGTATACATTTGGTGGCGATGAGGCCTCCTCCCTAACTGTCCACTTGCATCTCCGTCTTTGTATCTCACAAAACCACAAGCCTGAGTGAAAGAAGAAGAAATTTGGTATCTTACTATGACACTAAGCATGTTTTAGATGCTATAGAACCGAGGATAGGGCCGTCTAGAAGTGACACTAACTCTCATGCAGATCATCTCAGACCAAAATATGACCTCTTCTCTGCTCATTTTCACATGACTATGAGTTTTGTTTTATAGGTAAATGAATGAGATTTCACATAAAAGAGGAATTCTCGAAGGGCATTAATACCCTACCTGGTGGGGGCTGTTTGGTTTAATGGGGGTACCATTGGTGACATTTCCATGGACTACACTTGTTAACCAACCAGCGGCAGACATTTATTTCTATCCTCTAGATAAGTGCAAATAAGTGTTTTTTTTTTTTTTACTGAATTATAATTTTCCACGCGGGATTTTACAGATGGATATTTTGGGCATTAATTAATGCAGTGATTAAACTCATTAATATTATTATCTGCTTCTCCCTCTATTTTTATCACAGCTTAGGATGACACAGTCTACAATCATGGATTGTGTATAAATAATAACACAGCAATACTGGGGATAGATTGAACACTAACGCCTAAGAACTCACGACTTTGCAATTCTGATTGATATACAGAGCGACCTTGACAATACTGGTTAAACCCTGCCTCTCCAGGCTGTGCCTTGAAATTGAATTGTGGGGTAATAAAGCTGGTGCATATAGGAAGCCTCACATTCTGCTGCATTGTTCTCTGTATGTACAGCCATCCTGTATTCATTTATTTATTTCATTTCGTATATTCACTTTTCTGTTTCCTATAACCTTCCTTTTTCTCGTTTTAGCTCTCCTCTAAAACCATGATCGTGTGACGCGGAGTACCTAGTGTTCATGTAAGTACAATACAACAGGCTGCTCGCTTGTATTATTTTCCTATTAAAGGGGTTGTACCACAACGATTGTTATCCCATTATCCACAGGATAGGGGAACCATCTAATTAATAAGAATCCAACGCCAGGGAACCTTACGTTGGGAAAAGGAGGTCCTCTACTCCTTTGAGCCTCTGTCAGTACTAAGGAACATTAGCAATTGACAAGCACAGCGCTCAGGATTCTAAGTACTAGCTCACTGTAGGTACAGTCTAAGGTACTGACATCACTGTCTATGAGGGTGCATTAACACATTCATTTTTTCAGATATAGTTTTTGATGTCCCAAACCAGGAGTGGAGTGAAAAAGATAGTAGCAGCTTCTTTCAGTGATATGTTCAATCATTATGATCCACACCTTCTTCAAAAACTGCTGTGAAAAACTGAATGTGTGAACGCACCCTGAGAATGCTTAAAGAGGACCTGTCACTAAGTAACCATCTCCAGCGCTAGCCCATTATAGCAGTGATAAACTGATAGCTTTATCGGAACCACCTATAAAACTAGCACTGCCGAGAATTAACTAGGAATGCCGGAAGCGCTCGCGTATTCAATGGGGGGTGTCTGAGGCGCTGCATCTGCCCCGCCCACCCTGCCTGCTCCATAGGCCGGCGGTGACTGCCGACTTCATGCAGCAGTCACCACTACTTAGTCTCGCACCACATAATACACGGACCACTTGAGCGCGGTTCGGCGTTCGTATTGTACTTTGCAGCAGGTTTGCTAGCTTTATCGGAGGGTTCGGTAAATAAAGCTAGAGTATCATCAGCTAAAAATGGCTTGCCCTAGGACGTGGTGGCGAACCTATGCACGGGTGCCAGAGATGGCACTGAGCCTCTCTTTTAGTCACCCAGGCCATCACCCCAGCGCAAAGGTCAATATTCAGACTCAAGCCTGAATCAAGGAGGTGTTGGACAGAGCTTCTGTATCATTGTAGCTTTTTTCTCCAGACCCATGATTCACTGTTAAGAGGACTTTGAGGGAACTAACAATAACATATCATAATTCTCTTCTTTCTCTTGTATGGTGTAATCAAGGCACCAATATGTTTTAAACCTGTGAATTACTTTGAATTGTCATTTGTGAAAATATCTGGCTTTTGCTTGTAGTTTGGCATCAGTGCCTCAAAGGTTTCGCATCACTGCCCTAGAGCTGCTTACTTTAGTACGTAGTGTGTTTTTTGATGGTGACAGCAGGTCTCGTTTAAGAGGGGTGTGTTCAGCTAGTCTGGCTCTACCATAGTATTGACGGGGCGGCAGTACGAATGTTCGACTGGCCCTCCATCAAGGGGATCCCCAGCTCAAACACCCACTGATAAATCAAACTGGTACAACCCTCTGATTAAAACCAGATAATGTAAGGATTATAAAATGATTACGGGATTATTTTGGATTATAGATTTGTATTTTCGTGGAAGCAATTGGAATCCATCTTGTCGTGTGCTACTGTCGAAAGCATTTTGACATATGCTTTAACTGCAGCCCATAAGAAAGGAGGAGATGTCATTCAGTGCTATAGGAAATTTTCTCAAGGGGAGGAGGGAGGTGAGCTGCTACCACAAGGACTCTGGGTGGTGGCACTTTGTTATCCAAGTATACTTAAAACAAATGTAATTGAATGGGTAAAGCTCTATATCGGCAATATGTGTAGTACCCCCACATCACATATCATGTCCGATCTAGATGGATCGCCACTAATGGTTATAGCAGCGACTCAAACCAACTTTTCATCATAAAGACAGATACAATCCTCAACGATAAATCTTTTATGTATCTAGTTATCTATGATGCTATTAACTAGCTTTAAACCCCTCAGAGAAGGTTGTTACTCTGTCCAAGAGCGGTGTTCATGACATAAAATGGATATCATACTTTTTGAAGTTTCAGTTCCCAATGGAATATCGTTCTGCAAAAGCGTCTTTTATCCCTGGCAATGTATAGGGGATTTACACTCAAAGCTTTGTTTCAGGTCATCGGAGATTAATGCATATAAATTGGAAGCTGTGACCATGTATCACTGGATTGTGATTAGCACATTGATGTCAGATAGTTACAGCGGCAGGAAAGGACTTGTTCTGTGCAGTTAGATTATCAGCCTGTTAGGAATACTTCATAAGTGTTACATTGTGATGAGAATTATTCTCATTTGTAATGTTTCTTAGAACAGCTATAGAACTGGCAGAGTTGTGTTCTGGAAGGTCTATAAAGGCACGTCTGCTCGCCCCCGCGGCTGCGTATATGCTCCCCACGGCGCGTATGCTCCCCCCGACGGGTGCGCTATGCTCCCCCGCGCGCGACGGTCGCGTATGCTCCCCCGGCGGCAGTGCGTAGGCTCCCCCCGGCGGGCTGCCTCCCGGGGTATGGTATCTCCCCCACGGCGGCTGCGTTGCTCCCCGGAGCGGCTGTCGTATGCTCCCCGGCGGCCGTGCTGCATCTGGTGGATTAGACCATAACATAGTTGTAATGAAGAAGAACCCAATCATTGCTATTGATTCTACACATGAGGCCTCATACATCATGTCAGTGGAATTGGATTATAAAAGACGTAACCGCTTTCACATTACTACAGAATATTTACCACTGTCAAATGTTAAATACATTTCATTATCTCTGAGCAGAAACGCCCATTTGCACATGGTTGGTCTGTCATGGGGGGGTACTGGCGCTTCCATAGATATAATGGAGGGAAAAAAATCGGACCTGATAATTTGTCTTTTAGGAGGTAGTTAGTTTACTGACAACAATATTGCAGTTCATCCAATCCACTTCTAAGCATCTGAGGATAACAGGGAACAGTGGTGGATCGTTTTTGGGAGAATGCATCCATGTTTCTCCAATTGGATACCTACTGAGTAACATATTATGAACGAGATCTGTGTGGTACCCTCGTATTAGGAAATATATGCAACATTATTGGTCTGACTATTTCTATTTCTAATGAAATCTCTCCACGCCTCACTACAGATTATTTGTACACACCTACAAGAAATATACTGATCGTGCATATTATAAGGGACTGCCCAGGGTAAATCTTATATTAGTCATGATTTTTTACTGGACTTTGTACAGAACCTGGTGATATTTACATGAAAGGTCCATGATGTGTTTTTAAAGTGCCTTAAAGTTTTGTATTGAAGGTCACACTAAAGGTAGATTCAATGTTGGAATGGGGGGGGGGCAGGGTATGATGACCTGCACCACCCTTTAAATGTGACTATATGCCTGGAATCTACTTATAGTCATTTCTATAATGTTCCAGGATTCTATGAGCACACGCTGTGACCACCCGGACTATGCATTACTACAAGACGGCTTCGTCTCTCAGAATTTTCTCTTAGTATCAATGAGGACATTGATCCGCGGAGAACTGCAGTGACCACACCAAAAGGCGAGGTAAGAACTTGCCCTGTGATTGTATGGCTACTCACGGTGGCTTTTGGCTATGTCTCAAGTGAATTGCTCGAATATGTGCATGCAACTTTCAAAACTAGGTGGGGGGGGGGGGTGTAAGTGTAAAAGTTTGTCAATATGATTTGCAGATACTAATTGTTTAGGGAATTTTAAAATCTAAACTGAGATACACTGACTGGTGGATCTATTATGTTGCGCTATATATTCATACATGACTAGTGACATGATGAAGTGTCTGGATTTTGTATTTATACAACCTAAGCCTTCCCACATCTCATCCATTCTTCAGAGGTATGGATATTGTAATAAGCAGCTTTTGGTGATAGGGACCTCTTACCTAGTGCCCCCTTGTAGGTGCACCAATTATATGTAACCTCTTTAGTATGAACCTCAACTATTCAATATTAAACAGAATAAGGTACTCAGTTCCTGCTCTGCATATATAGAAACACAAATTTTGTGTTTATGCGCATTGCAGATGAAAGAAGTGAAGTGGGAATTGAGTACAGTATCTGTCTCGTGACCATATTTGTGATGCCAACACTATATACCCAGCTGGTGTATGATACAGGTAGGCAGGATAAAAGCTGTATTTTTGCTTAGGCTGCATGATACCAAATGTAATGTTCCTTTACTGCCAAAGAATAAGGAATGGTAACATTGCTGCAGGCAGAGGGCAGATTTATGTCTATGGGCTTCATACTGATTAATCTACGGGTTATAAATAGGACAGGTCTGGTTATTACATCCCCCATAGTTTGGGACTCCTGGGGGGGAAGATATTTGACGAGCAGTCTCCAAAAGATAAAGCAGGATGTTATATCAAGCCTGAATGTTAATAGCTCGCATTGGTTTCGTCCACAATAGAGGGGGTATTCTCCAGAATGAATATAGTTATTAGATTAGAGAAGAGGGGGGTGTATGGTAACGTAAGGCTTCCAAAAAATGTAAAATGGTTGGGGTCCATGTGTGTGGTGATGCACGCTCCTTTGTCTTACTGCGGACCGCAACCTCTGCCTTTTGTAAATCTGCGGCTACCTCAAAAAAGGACCTTAAGAGGGTTAATGCAAGGACGTATTCATGTGCTGTAGTGTACCAACACATTGGGGAGGGGGGCAGTTTTCTGTCAGGGGGATGGTTAGTTGTGTTAACGGAAAATCTTTAATAACAACTATGATTATAAAAAAACAAAAATTTCTCATCAACTGAGACCCCCACGACAGACAGTTAGGCTGTATCCTATGGATGGGGCCGAACTTGTTTCTGGGAAAAATCCCTTTAAGTTTGTGTAAAGCCCCCAGGCAACAGGACTTGGGACTTCCTGTGATATCCCTTGTCCTGCTGGCATTGGTGGACAAAGGGAGCTGTGCCGTCATGGCGCTTCACACTAACATTACTAGGGTTAGTGCTAAATTGGGGACCCTACCCTATTAGGTTCTTAGCTCGGTAAGTTTTTGAATAGTGGACAAACCCCTTAATTATAACAAAAAATTTCAAAATTACTTCATTGTATATTTATGAGAGTAACCCTTTATCCTATCCAACCATAGGCAGTGCAACATTAGAATAGGCCCGTCAAAGAAGAGACTAGATCTATCATCATTATTGTGATATAAATCGGTGCAATCTAAGGCGGCAGCACACGTGGCGTTTGAACCAGTTTTTGGGCCTCTTTTAAGCAGTCCGTTAAAACGCATGCAGTTTTTGAAACTCTTCCGTTTTGACCGGTTTTACCAATTATCTTGATTAAAACGGGCCAAAAACGGATGCAGTTTCTTTTACGGAATGCTTAATACGGCCCAAAACGGGTTCAAACCCATTGTGCCGCCGCCTCAGGCCACTTTACCCAACTAGTGCAGTTTTATGGGAAGCAAACAACAGTCCCATGTGTCTGAGGTCTGAACGTGCTGATGACGATTGAAAAGGCTGCCCATGCACAAACTTGGGCCACAGAACCATGCCATGAGCCTTAAATTCATGTAATGCAATATTTAGGGTGCGATCACTTGTGGGTAACGCATGTGTTTTAAAACGCACAGCAACAGCAAATTGAAGAGAGTTTTGCAATGAAATTGGTGTTAACATTTGCTTTCCAAAACGCAACCAACAGTGTGTAAAACATGTGTTAATAAGTGCATGCTATTAAAGAAAGTTTTGTAAATGCAAATGTAACAGCAATTTAGTTTGGCAAAACCTCCAGCTGTTGCATGCGTGAACACACCCTCATGGTGAGGCAACAACTGCGTTTTTAGTGTTTTTTAGCATGCATTCTCAGTCCGTTATTAAAAAACAGATGCGTTTTGAAAAAAAACGACCCGTTTTGACTGTTTTCATCCGTTTTTCCACATATTATCTTAATTATCTGAAAACACATTGCTTAAAAAGTTAGCGTTTCGGATACCCGTGTGACACCTCAGTTTAGTTTTCTTTTTTTATGGCATAATGGAATACAATTAGTAAAAAAAAAACCTTAACGTGCTTAAATGTTTGCTAAAAGCTCCATTGTCCGCGGTCTTTAGCCCAATGTGACATCTTAGCGCATGCGCTGCTGAAGTTGAATCAAACAGCTGCTCATTGCTGACAATGTGGGCTCTTTCAGAGAACGGAGGATGAATGTAGGAGGCATCTAGTGCAGAGAGTGAATCTTAATGTGTCATCAGAAATCTGCCCTTTATGGTTCGCTATATATAGCCGGTAGCGTTTGCCATATGCCGCAATTACATATAAACTCTAAATAAAACTTCATAAAAATGGTTTAGTTTTACAACACTAAAAGTACTATAGAGAAGCGATAAAACTGAAATGCTGTAAGCGATGGAGGGATTCGTTGTCAGATAGCTGCTGCATAAGCACGGGTAATATAAGTTTTCTTACATTTTTAAGGCTTTTTGGCAAAGAATACTAGATCGACACACTAGTTAAGACGACCCCTCCCTGTGATCTCTGGTGAAGCTCTCTGGAAGGTTACTATTAGCCCCAGGAGCTGATCAGCTGTAAGGTGTCTGTAATGAAGTTATTGCTACCTTGGTCCCATTACAGCAAAAAATTTTGAAAAGGATTGATTCTGGGCGTCTTTTGTCTGATCTACAATTATAAAAATATACATTTCTGAGCTAAACCCTAGTGGACACTGCCTATATATAGTGATTTGTTGAACTTTTATACCAATAAAATCCATGAAGCCACTTCATAACTTTCAATGGTGGAGGATGAAAGGGGCTGTTACAAAGTGCCCATAGAGCTAAAGAAATGCACCGCCGAGCTCGCACAATACACAGTGGCTTAGTCTATGTTTGTGAGTTCATGGGCAGAGTTGTAAGCCACGGTCAGGCGCCTTTAATTGGGGTTTTATCTCCTAAAGGACAAAAGGATGAGGCATGACCAATTTCGCTGCCATCTGCAAATAACCTTTTGAGGTACATACGTGACCGATATGATAAGAATATCCATATACTTTCATCATATGTCTTTTACCATTCTTTATTTCAGACGCCGCAGCGGTTAGAGATGGTTTTCTTAGTCGAACTTTCTGAAACTCCCGCAAACTGCGGCATGCTTTCGTTTACGACCTCCTGCTCTGTGCCAAGCTCAAGAAGGCAACTGTTGGGTAAGTGACATGGCAGGCGGCGGGGGGGTTATATCGGCTTCTTTTCTCAGGACAAATCCATATTGCCCTCTAGGTGGTCCCCAGCATGTAGTTGTAGATCCTGTATGTACCACAAGTTCTATTAATGTTACATTATCCCTCCTGTGTCTTGTATACTTTGTAGTTTACACATTGTTCCTGCAAAGAGCCAACGCATTCACTGCCAACAGTCAGTCCTGTAAAGCCAAGAAGGGTGAGCACAGAATAACTGATCTCCCCCACTTACTGATCTATTACCCGGTGCCCACCACTTTACCTTTCTATGGTGTTTACAATGGAAGTACAGTACTACAAAGGCTTAATTATCAATGAGGATGGGTTTTTTTGTCGACCTTTTGGCAGCCAATGAATACAACTGCTGGCTGAAAAGTAGTTTTTTGTTTGCTTTAACCCTTAAGGACGCAGCCATTTGCTCAGCCCCATTTTTTTGGATTCTGACTTGCGTCTCTTTATATGGTATATAACTTTTGACACTGTTACTTATCAAGTGATTCTTGAGATTTTTTTTCCACATGTTGTACTTCATTAGTTTAGTGGTAATGTGGGCTGATTTATTAAAAAAGTTTGTGTTTATTTCCAAAAAAGAAAAATGTGGAATTTTTTGCAAAATGTCCTCATTACATTTTCAGGCAGATAGATTTTTTTTTTTATTTTTTTTTTTTTTTTTTTTTTTTTTTTTTTTGGGGGGGCGGGGGGGGGGGGGGGGGGGGAGGGGGGGGGAAAAAGGACAAAGAGAATCACGGCAGCGACACAAAACAGTTACACCCGAAACGAACCGGAACTGAAGAAGCCGACAAAAGATCAAGGAGAAGAGAAGCACCCAGAAAGCAGTTAAAGCACGGAGTACAGAAAAACAAAAACAAAAGTACAAGACGAGACAGAAGAGAAACCGGGTAAGCAAACGAAAGAGAAGAGAGGAAAAGAAAGTAAAGAGGAAAAAAAACACCGACCCAAGAATCAGGAAAAGAAAAGAAGCAACAAGAAACGAACACGGAAAGAAGCAGGACAGAACCCCACAGAAGCGTCTGCATGAATCCCTACTATACACCGCCTAAACCACCTAAAATAAGTTTGAATAAACATTTCCCCATATGTTACTTTACAGTTCAATCTTTGATATGTTCTGGGTTAATTATTTTGATGTCACGCGGAGTAAAGGATACGATTTTCCGTATTGTCAGAATTTACTCTTTTGCGGGGATAATAACTATGTTTTGAATGAATTTTACATATTTAGCATCAAACCGTCCATATATAAATCAAGTACCATTTTCAAATCTGCACCCTCCAACTATCAGAAACAGCGTTTAGAAGATCGTTAACCCCTTGTTGAGATCTTATAGTAATTGAGATCAAAAGGAGGGGAAATTTAGAATGGTAAATTGTGGTTATAGTTCATGTAGCCCTTAAAAAATTACAATTTCCAAAAGATAAGAGGAGGAGGACACCCCACCATACAATTTTGTTCTGCAATTTCTCCGGAGTATACAGAGACCCCCACATGTGGGCGGTACTGTGCTTATGGGGGCAATAGCGAGGCGCAGATGGGAAGGAAACGCTCTGCAGCTGCCAGGATTTAGTTTTTCTCGGTTGCCTCCTTCTGTAGGCTATAACTTTTCGCTGTGCGGTATAATGGCCATGTGATGCATTTTTTTGGCAGGAGGAGTGCTTTTCAGTGGTGCCATATTTGGGGTTGGTATCACTATTGGTGAAAATTTAGGAACTCGTTTTTGAGGGCAGGAGTAGAAAAGCAATCAATTCTGTACTTGTTGTGAATGGTCAACGTTTAGCCTAATAATCATTGTTATCTATTTATATGGTCGATAAGATATGGGACACACGACTTGAATATATTGAATTATATTTCTGACATCTACTAAATTGTCAAATGAAAACCGTTAATGTGGGGGGGAAATCTATCATTTTTAAATTGCTTTTCCAAGTGGATAAGTTTTACTTTTTTTTGGTAAGAGATGGTTGATGGCTTGTTTTTTTCGGGAGGTGACATATTGTACTTTGCACGAGTATCATTTGGAGTACATATGTTTTTTTTATCACCTTTTATGCATTTGTAAGATGAATTGGTAAAAATGATCATTGGTGGTTTTTCAGCAGTTTTTTAATGGCGTTTCATCTTGACGGGTCAATAATGATTTACTTTTATTTATGGGTTGTTTACAGAGCGGTGGACATATAATGGAGGGTTTGGCGTTATGATTAGACTTTTTGGGTTTATGTCTCTTATGTTATGGGCTTATGGGAAGTTAAGTGATTTATACTGTATTTTTCTATTGAAAAACATTTTTTTTAATTTTTGTTCCACTTTTTTCACCATGGAATGAACAAGCAATCATTGATGTTGTTCATATAAATACCATGTAATACTGATGTAGATCGAGGGTATTAGCAGTGCTATGTGCATAGGCAAGGATGGACGTGGACAGTAAGATGAAATCACGGACGCAATATCCTGCAGTGCTGAACGGCAGTGCTGGGGACAAGATTTGGACCCACAGCACTCCTAGCAGGATCGGCGCCCCCGAAAACGGTCAGGGGGCAATCATGGGAGAAAGACATCCCCCCCCAGAGGCATGTAGATGACGTGGTCGGCGCTGACCGCGCATGCCCGGAGGTTAGACACCGCGATCGGATAGCCCAATCCAATCGCGAGTGTAACTGGGGTGTCGGTATTAGGTACAGCCGGCATCCCGTGTTTCCCAATGACGTTCGGCTCCCGATCCAGAGCCGAGCGGCATCCGCTTCTGGCGGATATAGGGGTTGTCCGCTTTAGGCAAAATAATTTTGTGGTCTGATGAAACGTTATACAATTGTCCAATGCCCTTACGGTATCAATCAATTCAGTCATGGTTTCTCCAATGATATTTCCTGTAGAATGACAGCAAGCAGAGATCTAGAAAACCGTGAGGAATTGATTGATACAGTAAGGGCATTGGACAATTGTATAACTTTTCATTACAGAAACAACATAAATTATTTGCCTAAAGCGGACAACCCCTATATCCGCCACGGAGCTGATGCCGGCTCGGCTCTGGATCGGAGCCGAACCGGCATTGGGAAACACGGGATGCCGGCTGTAACTAATAGCCGCGAACCGGCATTGGGAAACACGGGATGCCGGCTGTAACTAATAGCCGACACCCCAGTTACACTCGCGATTGGAGTGGGCTCCGATCGCGGGTGTGTAACCCGTTAAATGCTGCGGTCAGCGCGACCACGGCATCTAACATGCCTCTGGGGGGGGGATGTCTTTCTCCCATGTTGCCCCCATGAACCGTTTCGGGGGCGCCGAGCTGCTGCTATGGAAGTCTGGTCCAATCTGTCCCCGCACTGCTGCAGCACTGCCAGGAGATGCGTCCGTAGTTTCATCTTACTGCCACAGTGCCAGCCTATGCATATGCACATAGGCACTGCTAATACCCTGCGATACATCAGTATTGCATGGTATTATCATGAACAAGCAATCAGATGATTGCTTGTTCATGTCCCATGGTGAAAAAAAGTGAAAAAAGTAAAAAAAAATGTTTTTCAATAAAAAAATAAAGTAATAAATCACTAAAAATGCCCATACCCCATAACATATAAAGGAACATAATCCCAAAAAAGTCTAAATCATAACACAAACCCACTATATAGATCACCGCGTCTGTAACAACCCATAGAATAAAAGTAAATCATTATTGAACCCGCAAGATGAACGCCATTAAAAAAACTGCTGAAAAACCACCAAAAATTATATTTTTCCCAATCAATCTTACAAAAATGCAATAAAAATGTGAAAAAAAAACATAGTACTCCAGAATGATACTCGTGCAAAGTACAATATGTCCCGAAAAAAACAGCCACAACCAGCTCGTAGCCAAAAAAAGTTAAAACGTTATGCCACTTGGAAGAAGCAATGTAAAAATGATAGATTTTCCCCACATTACGGTTTTATTTGACAAATTTAGTAAGATGTAAGAAAATATATTCAATATATTCAAGTCTGGTGTCCCCATGATCGTATCGACCCATAGAATAAAGATAACATGATTATTAGGCTAAACGTTGAACAGTCAACAATCAAGTACAGAATGATGCTTTCTACTCCTGCCTCAAAAACGAGTTCCTAATTTTCACACTAGGTGATACCAACCCCAAAATGGCAACCTGGAAAAGCATCTCCTCCTGCAAAAAAATGCCATCACATGGCCCCTAACGCAAAGCGAAAATGTTATAGCCACGAAGGAGGCACCGAGAAAACTAAAATCCTGGCAGCTGCAGAGCTTTTCCTTCCATCTGCGCCTCGCTATGTGCCCCCTAATACAAGTAACGGCCCATGTGGGGGTCTCTGTACTCGGGAGAAATTGCAGAACATGTATGGTGGTGCCTCTCTTTATCTTTTGGAAATGTGTAAATTTTAGGGCTAAATGAACGTATAACAGGCACAATTTAACCATTCTAAATTTCACCTCCATTTTGATTCAATTACTATGAAGATCTCAAGGGGTTAACGATCTTCCTAAAAGGTGTTTCTGATAGTTGGAGGGGTGCAGATTTGAAAATGGGTTGATTATATAGGGAAGGTTTGATGCTAAATATGTAAAATTTCATTCAAAACAGTATTTATCCGCAAAAGAGTAAATTCTGAAAATACGGAAAATCGATATTCAATTTGTAAGCCGCGTGACATCAAAATAAATTACCCAGACATATCAAAAATGATGGAAATGTAAAGTAGACATATGGGAAATGTTATTCAGAAACTTATTTAGGTGGTAAATCTATCTGCCTGAAAATGTAATGAGTGACATTTTGCAAAAAATTCCACATTTTTTCTTTTTTTGGAAAATAAACGCAAAACTTTTTTAAATAAATCAGCCCACATTTACCACTAAAATGAAGTACAACATGTGGGGAAAAAACATTCTCAGAATCACTTTGATAAGTAACAGTGTTCAAAAGTTATAACCATATAAAGAGACGCAAGTCAGAATCCAAAAAATGGGGCTGAGCCAAATGGCTGCGTCCTTAAGGGGTTAAAGCAAACAAAAAAACTACTTTTCAGCAGCAGCAGTTGTATTCATTGGCTGCCAAAAGGTCGACAAAAAAACCCACCTCCATGTGATAATTAAGCCTTTGTAGATCTGTACATGCCACTGTAAACAGCATAGAAAGGTAAAGTGGTTGGGCACCAGGGTAATAGATCAGTAAGTGGGGGAGATAAGTTATATCTGTGCTCACACCTTCTTGGCTTTACAGGACTGACTGTTGGCAGTGAAATGCGTTGGCTCTTTGCAGGAACAATGTGTAAAACATACAAAGTATACAAGACACAGGAGGGATAATGTAACAGTAATAGAACTTGTGGTAAATACAGGAACTACAACTACATGCTGGGGACCACCGGTAGAGGGCAGACAATGGATTTGTCCTGAGAAAAGAAAAGCCGATATAATCCCCCCCCCCGCCGCCTGTCCATGTCACTTACCCAACAGTTGCCTTCTTGAGCTTGGCACAGAGCAGGAGGTCGGTAAACAGGAAAAGATGCCGCAGTTTGCGGGAGTTTTCAGAAAGTTCGACTAAGAAACCATCTCTAACCAGCTGCCGGGTCTGAAAATGAAAGAATGGTAAAAGACATATGATGAAAGTATATGGGAATATTCTTATCATATCGGTCACGTATGTATCCTCAAAAGGTTATTTATGGCAAGGATTGGTCATGCCTCATCCTTTGTTCCTTTAGGAGATAAGCCCCAATTAAAGGCGCCTGACAGCGGCTTATACAACTCTGCCCACTGAACTCCCAAACATAGACTAAGCCACATGTGTATTGGTGCGGGAGCTCGGCGGTGCAGTCTTCGTAGCTCTATGGGCACTTTTACAGCCCCTTTCATCCTCCACCATTAGAAAGTTATGAAGTGGCTTCATGGATTTTATTGGTATAAAAAGTTCAGACAAATCACATATATACCCTGGGTTACATACAAGATAGGGTCCATAGATTTGTTCTTAAGTTGAATTTGTATGTAAGTCAAAACTATATATGTTATAATTGTAGATCCAGACAAAAAAATTTTTTGCCCCAGTGACAATCAGAGTTTCAAAATTTTTTGCTGTAATGGGACCAAGGATTATCAGTAAAGCTTCATTACAGACACCTTACAGCTGATCATTGCAGCCTGGGACTATAGTAAAGCTTCCAGAGAGCTTCACCAGAGATCACAGTGGACAGAGGGGTCCGTCTTTAACTATGGGTCGTCTGTAAGTCGGATGTCCTTAAGTAGGGGGCCGCCTGCATTTGCCAAAAAGCATTAAAAATGTAAGAAAACTTAATATTACCCGTGCTTATGCAGCAGCTATCTGACACCGAATCCCTCCATCGGCTTGACGGCATTTCAGTTTTATCGCTTCTCATAGTACTTTTAGTGTTGTAAAACTAAACCTATTTTTATGAAGTTTATTTTAGAGTTTATATGTAATTGCTGGCATATGGCAAGACGCTACCAGGGCTATATAGCGAACATAAAAGGGCAGATTTCTGATGACACAATTAAGATTCACTCTCTGCACTAGATAAGCCTCCTCATTATCCTCCGTTCTCTGAAAGAGCCACATTGTCAGCAGATGAGCAGCTGTTTGATTCAACTTCAGCAGCCGCATGCGCTAAGATGTCACATTGGGGTAAGATGCCGGGACAATGGAGCATTTTAGCAAACTATTTAACGCACATTTAGGTTTTTTTTTTAACTAATTGTATTGCATTAGTGAACACATAAAAAAAAGAAAACTAAACTGAGGGTGGTGCCACACGGGTATCGAAACGCTAACTTTTTAAGCATGTGTTTTCAGATAATTAAGATAATTGGGAAAAACGGATGAAAACAGTCAATAACGGGTCAGTTTTTTCAAAAACGCATCTGTTTTTTTTTTTACGGACTGAGAAAGCATGCTAAAAAACGTACTAAAAACGACAAGTGTGGCCTCACCATGAGGGTGTGTTCACGCATGCAACAGCTGGAGAGTTTTGCCAAACTAAATTGCTGTTAACATTTGCATTTACAAAACATTTCTTTTAAGCATGCACTTAGTTAACACATTGTTTACACATGTTTTACTACTATTGGTTGCGTTTTGGAAAAGCAAATGTTAACACCAATTTCATTAGGCAAAACTCTCTTCAGCTGTTGCTGTGCGTTTTAAAACACATGCGTTAATGCCACAAGTGATCGCACCCTAAATATTGCATTACATGAATTTATAGGCTCATGGCATGGTTCTGTGGCCCAAGTTTGTGGCATGGGCAGCCTTTTTCAATCGTCATCAGCACGTGATCAGTCCTCATGACACATGGGACTGTTGTTTGCTTCCCATAAAACTGCACTAGTTGGGTACAGGTGGCCTCAGGCCGGCGGCACACATGGCGTTTTGAACCCGTTTTGGGGCCGTTATTAAGCATTCCGTAAAAGAAACTGCATCCGTTTTTGGCCCGTTTTAATCAAGATAATTGGTAAAACCGGTCAAAAACGGAAGGGTTTTCAAAAAACTGCATGCGTTTTTAACGGACTGCTTAAAAGAGGCCCAAAAACTGGTTCAAAACGCCACGTGTGCTGCCGGCCTTAGACTTGCACCCGATTTATCACAATTAATGATGATAGATCTAGTCCTTCTTTTGACGGTCTATTCTAATGTTGCACTGCCTATTGGTTGGGATAGGATAAAGGGTTACTTCAATAAATAATGAACAATTGAGTAGATTTTGAAAGTTTTTGTTATAATTAAGGGGGTTGTCCACTATTACAAAACTTTACCGAGCTAAGAACCTAATAGGGTAGGGTCCCCAATTTAGCACTAACCCTAGTAATGTTAGTGTGAAGCGGCCAGGACTGCACAGCTCCCTTCGTCCACCAGATGCCAGCAGGACAAGGGATATCACAGGAAGTCCCAAGTCCTGTTGCCTGGGGGCTTTACACAAACTTAAAGGGATTTTCCCAGGAAACAAGTTCGGCCCCATCCATAGGATACAGCCTAACTTGCTGATCGTGGGGGTCTCAGTGATGAGAATTATTTTTTTTTAATCAAATAGTTGTTATTAAAGATTTTCCGTTAACAAACAACTAACCAATCCCCCTGACAGAAAACTGCCCCCCTCCCCAATGTGTTGGTACACTACAGCACATGAATACGTCCTTGCATTAGACCCTCTTAAGGTCCTTTTTTGAGGTAGCCGCAGATTTACAAAAAGGCAGAGGTTGCTGTCGCAGTAAGACAGAAGGAAGCGTAGCATCACCCACACATGGACCCCAAGCCATTTTACATTTTTTTGGAAGCCTTACGTTTACCATACACCCCCTTCTCTAATCTAATAACTATATTCATTCTGGAGATATAACCCTCTATTGTGGACGAAGCCAATGCTGAGCTATTAACATTCAGGCTTGATATAACATCCTGCTTGTACTTTTGGAGACTGCATTCGTCAAATATCCTTCCCCCCCAGGAGTCCCAAAACTATGGGGGATGTAATAACCAGACCTGTCATATTTATAACCCGGCTAGATTTATACAGTATGAAGCCCATAGACATAAATCTGTGCCCCTCTGCCTGCAGCAATGTTACCATTCCTTATTCTTTGGCAGTAAAGGAACATTACATTTGGTAGTCATGCAGCCTAAGCAAAAATACAGCTTTTATCCTGCGCTACCTGTAGTCATACACCAGCTGGGTATATAGTGTTGGCATCACAAAATATGGTCACATAGAACAGATACTGTACCTCAATTCCCACTGTCACTTCTTCATC
Source organism: Engystomops pustulosus (assembly GCA_019512145.1). NCBI lineage: Eukaryota > Metazoa > Chordata > Amphibia > Anura > Leptodactylidae > Engystomops > Engystomops pustulosus. Next base: position 242,197,611 of record CM033642.1, on the reverse strand, counting down.
TGCAATGCGCATAAACACAAAATTTGTGTTTCTATATATGCAGAGCGAGGAACATGAGTAAACTTATTCTGTTATATATGTGAATAGTTGAGGTTCAGCTATAAAGAGGTTAGACATATAATTGGTGCAGCTACAAGGGGGCACTAGGTAAGAGATCCACTATTAACCAAAAGCTGCTTATTACAATATCCATACCTCTGAAGAAGTTATGAGATGTGGGAAGGCTTAGGTATTGTATAAATCCAAAATCCAGACACTTCATCATGTCACTAGTCATGTATGAATATATAGCGCAACATAATAGATCCAACCAGTCAGTGTATCTCAAGTTAGATTTTAAAATTCCCTAAAACAATTAGTATCTGCAAATCATATTGACAAACTTTTACACTCACACCCCCCCCCCCACCTAGTTTTGAAAGTTGCATGCAACATATTCGAAGCAATTCGACTTGAGACATAGCCTAAAAGCCACCTGAGGTAGCCATACAATCACAGGCAATGTTCTTACCTCGCCCTTTGGTGTGGTCACTGCAGTTCTCCGCGGATCAATGTCCTCATTGATACTAGAGAGAAAATTCTGAGAGATACGAAGCGCGTCTTGTAGTAATGGATAGTCAGGGTGGTCAACAGGCGTGTGCTTCAGGAGATCCTGGAACATTATAGAAATGACATATAGTAGATTCTCAGGCATATAGTCACATTTAAAGGGGTGGCGCAGGGAGTCATACCCCTGCCCCCCCCCCCATTCCAACAATTTTGAATATCTACCTTTAGTGTTGACCTTCAATACAAAACTTTTAAGGCACTTTAAAAACACATCATGGACCTTTCATGTAAATATCACCAGGTTCTGTACAAAGTCCAGTAATAAAATCATGACTAATATAAGATTACCCTGGTGCAGTCACTATGTATATGCACGGATCAGTATATTTCTTGTAGGTGTGTACAAATTATCTGTAGTGAGGCGTGGAGAGATTTCATTAGAAATAAGAAATAAGTCAGACCAATAAATGTTGCATATATTTCCTAATACAGAGCTGGTACCACACAGGATCTAGTTCATAATATGTTACTCAGAGTGTATCCAATTGGAGAAACATGGATGCATTCTCCCAAAAACAGATCCACCACTGTTCACTGGTATCCTCAGATGCTTAGAAGTGGATGGGATTGAACTGCAATATTGTTGTCAGTAAACTACCTCCCTAAAAGACAAATTATTCAGTGCCCGATTTTTTTTCCTCCATTATAATCTATGGAAGCTGCCCAGTAACCCCCCATGAGCAGACCAAACTCATGTGCAAAATTGGGCGTTCTGCTCAGAGATAATTAAATGTATTTAACATTTGACCGTGGTAAATTATTCTGTACAAGTAGTAATGTGAAAGCGGTTACGTCTTTTATAATCCAATTCCACTGACATGATGTATGAGGCCTCATGTGTAAGAATCAATAGCAATGATTGGGGTTCTTCTACAACTATGTATGGTTCTAACTCCACCAGATGCAGCCGCCGGGGGGAGCATACGCAGCCGCCGGGGGGAGCATACGCAGCCGCCGGGGGGAGCATACGCAGCCGCCGGGGGGAGCATACGCAGCCGCCGGGGGGAGCATACGCAGCCGCCGGGGGGAGCAGACGTGCCTTTATAGACCTTCCAGAACACAACTCTGCCAGTTCTATAGCTGTTCATTAAGAAACACATTACAATGAGAATAATTCTCATCACAATGTACACTTTATGAAATGTATTCCCTAACAGGCTGATAATCTAACTGCACAGAACAAGTCCTTTCCTGCCGCTGTAACTATCTGACATCAATGTGCTATCTACAATCCATGTGATACATGAGTCACAGCTTCCAATTTATATGCATTATATCATCCGATGACCTGAAACAAAGCTTTGAGTGTAAATCCCCTATACATTGGCCAAGGGATAAAAGACGCTTTTGCAGAACGATATTCCATGCTGGGAACTGAAACTTCAAAAAGTATGATATCCATTTTATGTCATGAACACGGCTCTATGGACAGAGTAACAAGCCTTTCTCTGAGGGGGTTTAAAGCTTAGTTAAATAGCATCAATAGATAACTAGATACATAAAAGATTTATCGGTTGATGGATTGGTATCTGTCTTTATGATGAAAAGTTGGTTATGAGTCGCTGCTATAACCATTAGTGGCGATCCATCTATAGGATCGGACATTGATATGTGATGTGGGGGTACTACAACCATATTGCCGATATAGAGCTTTACCCATTCAATTACATTTGTTTTAAAGTATACTTGGATAACATAAGTGCCACCACCCAGATTCCTTGGCTGGTAGCAGCTCACCTCCCTCCTCCCCATTGAGAAAATTTCCTTATAGCACTGAATGAACATCTCCTTTCTCTTTATGTGCCTGCAGTAAAGCATATGTCAAAATGCTGTCGACAGTAGCACAGACAAGATGGATTCCCAATTGCTTCCACAGAAAATACAAATCTATAATCCAAAAATGATACCGTAACTCATTGGATAAATCCTTACATTATCTGGTTTTAATCAGAGGGGTTGTACCAAGTTTGATTATTATCAGTGGGTGTTTGACGGCTGGGGATCCCCTTGATGGAGAGGCCAGTCGAACATTCGTACTGCCGCCCCAGTCAATACTATGGTAGAGCCAGACATAGCTGAGCACACCCCTCTTAAAGAGGACCTGTCACCCATCAAAAACACACTACGTACTAAAGTAAGCAGCTACTAGGGCAGTGATGGCGAACCTTTTAGGCACTGAGTGCCAAAACTACAAGCAAAAGCCAGATATTTTCACAAAGTGACAATTCAAAGTAATTCACAGGTTTAAAACATATTGGTGCCTTGATTACACCAATACAAGAGAAAGAAGGAGAAATTTGGATTGTTATTGTAGTTTCCCTCAAAAGTCCTCTTAACAGGATGAATCATGGGTCTGGAGAAAAAAGTACAATGATAATCAAGCTCTGTCCACACCTCCTTGATTCAGGTCTTGAGTCCTGAATATTGACCTTTGCGCTGGGGTGATGGCCTGGGTGCTAAAAGAGAGGGCTCCGAGTGCCATCTCTGGCACCCGTGCCATAGGTTCGCCACCACTGTCCTAGGGCAAGCCCATTTTTAGCAGTGATAAATTGCTAGCTTTATCCGAACCCTCCGATAAAGCTAGCAGACACTGCTGCAAAGTACAATACGAACGCCGAACCGCGCTCAAAGTGGTCCGGTGTATTCATGTGGGTGCGAGACTAAGTAGTGGTGACTGCTGCAATGAAGCTCGGCAGTCACCGCCGGCCTATGGAGCAGGCAGGGTGGTCCGGGGCAGATGCAGCGCCTCAGACCACCCCCTCATGAATACGCCGGAGCGCTGTCCGGCATTCCTATTGTACTTCGCGGCAGTGCTAGTTTTATAGGAGGGTTCCGATAAAGCTATCAGTTTATCACTGCTATAATGGGCTAGCGCTAGGAGATGGTTACTTTAGTGACAGGTCCTCTTTAAGCATTCTCAGGGTGCGTTCACACATTCAGTTTTTCACATGCAGTTTTTGAAGCCAGGTGTGGATCATAATGATTGAAAACATATCACTGAAAGAAGCTGCTACTCTTTTTTCACTCCACTCCTGGTTTGGACATCAAAAACTATATCTGAAAAAATGAATGTGTTAATGCACCCTCATAGACAGTGATGTCAGTACCTTAGACTGTACCTAACAGTGATGCTAGTACCTTAGATACCTGAGCGCTGTGCTTGTCAATTGCTAATGTTCCTATAGTACTGACAGAGGCTCAAAGGAGTAGAGGACCTCCATTTTCCCAAACGTAAGGTTCCCTGGCTGTTGGATTATTATTAATTAGATGGTTGTCCCCTATCCTGTGGATAATGGGATAACAATCAGTTGTGTTACAACCCCTTTAATAGGAAAATAATACAAGCGAGACAGCCTGTTGTATTTGTACTTACATGAAGCACTAAGGTACTCCGCGTCACACGATCAATGGGTTTGTAGAGGAGAGCTAAAATGAGAAAAAGGAAAGGTTATAGGAAACAGAAAAGTGAATATACAGGAAATAAATAAATGAATACAGGATGGCTGTACATACAGAGAACAAGGCACCAGAATGTGAGGCTTCCTATATCACCAGCATTTATTACCCCACAATTCAATATTCAAGGCACAGCCTGGAGAGGCAGGGGTTAACACAGTATTGTCAAGGTCACTCTGTAATATCAATCAGAACATTGCAAAGTCTTGAGTTCTTAGGCGTTAGTGTTACAATCTATCCCCAGTAGTGCTGTGTATTATTTATACACAATCCATGATATGTAGACTGTGTCATCCTAAGCTGTGATAATAAATAGAGGGAGAAGCAGATGAAAATATTTAATGAGTTTAATCACTGCATTAATTAATGCCCATAAATATCCATCTGTAAAATCCTCGGTGGAAATATTAGTAATTCAGTAAAAAAAAAAAAACACTTATTTGCACTTATCTAGAGGATAAAAAATAAATGTCTGATTGCCTGCTGGTTGGTAACAAGTGTAGTCCATGGAAATTGTCACCAGATTGTACCCCATTAAACCAGCAGCCCCCACAGGCAGGGTATGAAATGCCCCTTCGAGAATTTCCTCTTTTATGTGAAATCTCATTCATTTACCTATAAAACAAAACTCCATAGTCATGTGAAAATGAGCAGAGAAGAGTCATATTTTGTCTGAGATGAGACTGCAGAGTTAGTGTCACTTCAGACGGCCCTATCCTCGGTTCTATAGCATCTAGAAACATGCTTTAGGTGTCATAGTAAAGATACAAATTTCTTCTTTCACATCAGGCTTGTGGTTTTGTGAGATACAAAGACGGAGATGCAAGCAGTTAGGCCTCATGCACACAAATGTATACATCTGTGTGCAGGTGAGAGGAGGGGTGAGCGCTTCTAAACCCTCCCCTCCCCATTGAAAGATGAGAGGTCAGCGCGCTGTAATAAGGCTGGCTCAGTCACGGTGCAGTGACATAGATGTCTACCCGATACGTTCAAGTACGTTCTATACGTTCAAGTGGATGAGGCCCATAATCCTGATGCAATCTGAAACTATGAAGTGATGCTCCTGCTGCAGCCTCTAATCTTGACTGATCTCCTTGCAAGATTTCATGAGTTGGAATACTAGAAAAGACATTTCATACAATACCTGGTGGTGCTAAAGGTTTAATGGGGTCAAATCTGGGGACCCCTTTTTGGATAGGATGGTTATAGAGGATAACATTATAGTCCACGGGATCCTTCATCATTCTGAACACCTGGGTCTCCTTTATTTCTCTTGTTCCTCTTCTATAACACATCAGAACAATGGAGCGAGGGACTAAAAGACTACATAGCACTGTAATACTCCGTCTCTTATGTACTTTCGGTACGCTTTTGCTATGTCACCTGCTTATTCTTCCATTACACAAAGGTAAAGCTGATTGTACAGGACGAGCACAATGGCGCTCAGTATCACGTCTGGCATTGCAGTAAGCCATACTCCAAGTTTCCAGCCGCTTGTCTTATTATCTCTTTTGTTCCGAGAAGCAAAGAGTATAAGGCAGAGTATAAAAGCATCAGTGGGCACTTGACTTTTTCAGTAATGTAATGTGCCAGTTCGAAGAATAACGTATTAAGACGGTGCCTGAATGTGGACTTAAGACAACCCAAGGGGGTACATGGACCTCATCAGTAAAAAACTAAAGTGCATTTCATCAGCAGCGGGGAAAAAAAATTGTCTCTCTCTGAACCGAGAATGCAAAAATGTTTTCTACAAAACAAAGGACTATAAAAAGCACATATGTATCCTGGTGTCATTAGGGTCACTGGATAATAACACCTCCCAGCATAGTAATAAACTAAATAACTGTACAGTAAGCACCTTGCAAATGGCACATTGTCCGGATAGTTACAGTCATTTCAGGCAATTTCCATTTCACAAGATGAATACCTGACCCCTCTGTCAGTCTGGAAGAATAATAGGCCCCAGTGCAGTGCAAAAAGTCCAATTTCCAGCTATATACTTGTGCTGACACTTTACTTTTACCTATCTGAATCCATCAGATTGAAGTGCACAGGGGGTGTATGATTTAGTGTATGGTTTCCCTGACCTGGGACCTAGGGGGTTGCATGTCATTCACTATTCTGTGCAATGTACAGAAGTGCTGAAGGAAAGAGGTCAAATACATAGGAACAGTAGAAGAGGCTGAATACAGGTGAAAAGGACAAAAAAAAAGTTATACCACAATTATTCATTCCAAGGAGCATTGTTATGGACATTTGTTGGGCAGACAAATTATTTGCATACATAAAAATTTGGAAAACAAGTCTTAAAAGGGATTGGCCACTATTACAAAACTTTGCCAGGGTAAGTACAAGGCCCTAAATAGGGTCACCAGTATGGTACTTACCCTGATAAAGTTTGTATGAAACTTGTACTGCTCACCCTATTGTACATCAGGTCAGTGCTCCCAGGTGGGGTGATGAGGCCATGCACCATGTAAGAGAAAGCTTGTTCTGGCTGCTAGATATGTTATTGCTCAGGGGGCGCTGCTAGATATGTTATTGCTGAGGGGGGCGCTGCTAGATATGTTATTGCTGAGGGGGGCTCTGCTGGACATTTTGTTAAATTGTAGCGGCTGCATTTCCAAACCAAGGCTTATACTCCAGAAAGTAGGGCCTCGGCTTATGCTTGAATATATACACGGGACCAGTGGATGAGACATGGTGGTTATTAGTCACCGTTTCCTTTTATCTTCCATCTACATTTCGAGGAATCCAAGCAGCCCTCTCAAAGACAACGGATTAACCCTTTACATATAATCTGACCGATATGATAATGAGGAAAAAAAAAGAGCGATAATATTGTCAATATTGTTACAATTCTCTCTTCAGAGATGCACTAATTACCTGCGAACTGGAGGATCCATCACATCGCATTGGGGCTCGAGGCGCCGTGAACCAGAGAAATTGCCCTACTTTTAGACAATTAGTATGTCTGAGATTGCACATTTCTCATTAGTGTTTAACTTTAATAGTAGTTGGCCGTATTCCAGTCACTATAGGGAAATCAGGAGTAAGCAGCAAATCCATCTAAATCACTGATGCAACAAAGGATCGCTACTTCCAAGATTAACTGTGGCTGTGTTCTGCTCTTCCCATCAGTCAACAAATGATGATATATTTCCTTATCCGACACAGCATCGCTCTCCCAGGAATAACAATGCCGATACATGGGCGTGCTATCAGTCAATGGAGGATGCCTGGAGCCCAGAGATAATGCCACCCAAAGACATGCACAAACACATCTGACCGTGACATTGGAAACCCTGTCATCTCACCTTGAAAATGAGGAAATGGAATCCTCTGATATGTCCTCAAACAATAAGCACAATACAGTTATGAAATAATGGGCAGTAAGGTAATGATCACATTGTGAAGATACCTGGCTGATTTTTTTCTCTTTTTACTGTGGGCACCTGTTGCACAAACTCCCCCCCATTAAAGAGGGTTTCCAGTTAAATGATCCAGATAATCTATTCACAGGATAGATCATTGATATAAAATTGGTGGTGATCAGACACTACAGATTCCTACCCTCTAACAGAAGCGGGATTGCAACAAAGAGACCAGAGACAGAAAACCAGCTTTGCTCCCAAGGCCTCGTTGACAAATTGGGGCTCATTTACTAAGTCCGAATGCCGCACTTTCGTCGGGTTCCCCGAATATTTCCGCTTTGCGCCGAATTGCCCCGGGATTTTGTCGCACGGGATCAGATTATGGCGCATTGGCTTCGGCTTGCATGCGACAGAAATCATGGGGTGGGCCGTCGGACAACCCGACAGATTCGGACAAATCGCGGACTTTAAAAAAGAGTTTGTGTCGCAAGATCAACCACTCATATGCACCAGGAAGAAGCAGGTGAACTACAGTGGACCTCGGAGCAGCAGCGACACATGCAGGAACTCGGACGCACAATGTTAGTGAATCGCGCCGGACCAGAATCCTCATCGAACAACGCACCGCAGGATTGCGACAGGACCGGGTAAGTAAATCTGCCCCATTGTGTTTGAATTGCATTTCAAAATGCAATCCAAGTACAGCTGGGAGGAACTACACCCAATGCTTGCATTTTAGAATAAGCTACATGTGTTTGGCTGTTAAAGCTCAGTTCACAGCACATTTTTTTGTCCTCTGTTGTAAGGATGCATCAGGCCGAAACCTGACATGTCCTTAAAAAAAAGGGTTAAGAGATATCCAACAGTACACAAATACAGAATATGTCCTTTTGTTACTTTCCTCCCATCTGAAAGATGGAGAAGTGAACATCTGCAGCAGACAGTGATGGGGACCCCCATGAACCTACGCAGAATTTGGGGACGGATGCAGTACAATGCATCCATCCCAGTTTCCCTCCAATGGCCTCCACTGAACATATACGTCTCTTTGCAGAAGGGAGCTGTTTGGAAAGACGTAGCTTTCTATGCATACTGTATAGATGGAGGCAAATAGGATGCCTCCACCTGTCAGTAAACGTCTATGTATAGGCTCAGCCAAGTGATGTGATGTGGATAGAAAAATTTGGGCAAAACCACAATTATTTCGCCAACCTAATCCACCCCAAAACAAAGCTGGATTAGATTTTTCTGCTGGGGATTACCTGTGGAAGCCCCATGGAAACCCTATACTATATGAGCATAAAGTATGGGTATTTACTGCTGAAGAAATATACAGCTGATGGAAAAGGTAAAAGGAAATCATGGCTCCCAATCAGAACGAATCAGAATAAAACATGCGAAAGGCCTCACTCCACAATGACAAGAGAACATACATTTTTTGACAAAGGAGGGTGGAAGAGGAGTTTACTGCAACCTTAATAGCAAAACCACCTCCAATAGAAATACAGAACTTCTATATATTTCCTAATACAAATTTTACACTGTAACAGTATTATCAATAGAATCCCAGGTGCAAATAACCTATTCCCTACGGATGTTACATATTTAGATTTAAGGAGAATACAAGAAAGCGGAATAAAAGATTTCAATTTTAAACCGAAATTTTATACCATTTGCAGAACTCTGTAACCTCGGTCAGACTGACATCAACGCTTCTAGGAAGCACAAAAGACACAGCTTTTTCTGCGGAAATCCATTATTGAAAATCTCCCCGAGAAATTGGAACTTCGTAAACGGCACAAGGATCGGGCATCTCTGTAGAAGCCAAATGTTGCCTCAGAAAATGGCCATTTCTAATATCCGTTAAAGGAAAACTGCAGAGAACTAACAGCCTCACAAAGATTCTATATGGATATATAGGGGGTTAGACAAAATATACGGATTATAGTTTCTTAAAATCTTTTAGGGGGAGAGGAAGACGGGACCTGACATTGCTCCGAAGGGGAATGATTGTTGCGCTCCATGTAGGGGCATCTGTGACTTGTGTCTATGGGTGTGTCGAAGTCTACTACAGGCAGTCCCCGGGTTACAAACATGATACGGTCCGGAGGTTTGTTCTTAATTTGAATTTGTATGCAAGTCGAAACTGTATATTTTATAATTGAGGTTCTAGACACATTTTTTTCTTTTGCCCCAGTGACAATTGGAGTTTCAAATTTTTTGCTGTAATTGGACCAAGAATTATTAATAAAGCTTCATTACAGACACCTTGCAGCATTTCAGTCTGGAGCTATAGTAACATCCAGAGAGCTTCACCGGAGGTCATAGGGGGCAGAGAGATCCGTCTGTAACTAGGGGTCATCTGTAAGTCGGGTGTCCTTAAGTAGAGGACCGTATGTACTGCATTTCCTTGACTAAGGCTACATTCACACTGCTGTTGCCCGCCGTACCGCACCAAGAACGCTCCGTGTGACCGCACCCTTATAATAGGAGCAGGACAGAAGCAGCTGTAGTTGCCAGCTTTGATGTAAGAGATCGCTTCATGGACAATAGTTGACTTCAGGACCCAGAGAAGCAAGAAGTAAGTAAATGACAGATTCTCTTGAATTCACGAGTTAGACTGGGGTCTGTAACGATTTAGTGTTGTGGTGTGCGAGTTCAACACTTAGAGAATAACTAAATGTTTAACAAAATTTTATTAATCAGTAGTAAAGATGAAAATAATAAACTTTGTAATATGTTTTAGTAAAGAAATATGTTCCAGTCTCTTCCTTTTTCCTCTGCCTTTCTGCCTTATTTAAGCAGTTTGTGTAAATCAGCTTCCTGTCCTGTATACACTGACAGCTGAGAGATAAAGGAACCTCATAAAGTGTCTAATGACTTTATATATGCAGTCCCCGGATAGTCCAATCTAACAGAGCCGAATCGCTCTGGGGAATATGCTCTAGTTATGGACAAAGTGAAATATTAGCCTCCTTATCTGTCTGAATCATAGGGAGCTCTGAAGGCTTTCAGAAACACTGCTAACTACAAGAAAAAGAAGCAGAAAAAGGCACAGGGAAGCTTTGCAAGGAGTTTATTTCATTCAACCCATTTGGCATCTCTATGCATTTACTGTATGTCAACACAACAAAAACTAAACACTAGCAGGGGGGCATACAGTACCAGGATCCCAGGCATCCCTCTTCACTATCATTTTAAACAAATTTACTGACCTGGAAAATCCCTTGAATTTGGTTGCTGTTTACTATAAAATGTAAAGTGCGTCCTTCTACCCGCTTTGCTCATTCACATGTCGCGGCAGATGGTACTTATAGCAAGTGTGGGCCTGTATTATGGTTTACGAGGCTTTACAATGGCCCACGTGTATGAACAAATGAGAGACTGGCGAATTACAATAAAAATGCAGAGGGGAGGGAATGTCAAAGGAAAACACAACAAGATCTTGTTTAATATTTAAGAAGCAGGAATGAATCATCATCCTTTATAATCCCAGAATAATGAATGAATCACCAAAGCTCGTGGTGGTGCAGACAAAAAGGTTAAAATGAGTGACACGACAATCCGGCTGTATGGAAACAGAACGCACTAGCGCAGAGCTGCTCTATCCAACATTAAACAAACGTATCCCGATCAGACACAAGGGCATTTGTGCTCCAATGTACAAGCCACTTCTCCTTAACACCAGCATTATCATTCTGGATGTCTTCTCCAGACAGCAGCGCAGAGCCAGAGAGCAAGGCACTAATATAATAACTATACAAAGCCAAGCTACATCCAACATATCTGAGAACTGAAATATATGACTGATAACATATATAAATTCTGAATAATGAGTGCTTAGTAAAAAAAAAAGGTAACCAATTCCCAATAAATATGCATAACTAAATAAATATGGAACACTACAATTACTAATAATTATATACACATATACATATACATATATATACATATACATATATACATATATACATACATATATACATACACATATACACACATATACACACATATATACATACATATATACACACATATACATACATATATACACACATATACACACATATACACACATATACACACATATATACACATATATACACATATATACACATATACACATATATATACACACATATACACATATATATATACACATATACACATATATATACACATATACACATATATACACATATATATACACATATACACATATATATACACATATACACATATATATACACATATATACATATACACATTTATACATATACATATATATACACATATACACATTTATACATATACACACATACATATATACATACATACATATATACATACATACATATATACATACATACATATATACATACATACATACATATATACATACATACATATATACATACATACATAGGGGGGGGGGGGAGCACCGTCTTAAAAAAACTGAAACTTTAGGTTTTTAAGCAAAAACTGGTTTGACACGGGGGCTGTGCCGCCTCACCCAGATGCATATAGAGGCATCCGGTAGCCTCTAAAAGTGGCTCGTGTCTGGCAAAAAAGGATTTACGGATCGTGTCTGGCAAACAAAAAAAAAAGGGACTCTTTCGGCTTCGTGTCTGGCAAAAAAGACTCTTATCGGCTAGTGTCATGGCAAAAAAAGGACTTTCTGGCTCCGTGTCTGGCAAAAAAAGACTCTTCTCGGCTCCTGTGTCTGGCAAAAAAGGACTCTTCTCGGATCGTGTCTGCAAAAAAAACAAAAAAGGACTCTTCTCGGCTCGTGTCTGGCAAAAAAAAGGGACTCTTCCGGTCGTGTCTGGCAAAAAAAAGGACTCTTCTCGGCTCGTGTCTGGCAAAAAAAAAAAAGGACTATTCTCGGCCGTAGTCTGGCAAAAAAAAGGACCTCTCGCGGATCGTGTCTGCAAAAAAGGACTTATTTGGCCGTTGGGTTCTGGCAAAAAAAGGAACTCTTCTCGGGGGCTCGTTTGTCTGGCAAAAAAAAAAAAAAAACAAAAAAAAAGGAATTTCGGTCGTGAGGCAAAAAAGACTCTTCTGCTCAGTGTCGGCACAAAAAGGGGAATATTCTCGGCTCGTGTCTGGCAAAAAAAAAAAACAAAAAGACTATTCTCGGCTCGTTGTCTGGCAAAAAAGGACTCTCTGGCTCGTGTCTGGCCAAAAAGGACTCTTCTCGGCTCTGTGTCGGGCAAAAAAAAAAAAAAAAAAAAAAAAAAAGGACTCTTCTCGGCTGTGTCTGGCAAAAAAAGGAACTCTTCTCGGCGGTGTCTGGCAAAAAGACTCTTCGGCTAGTGTTTTGGACAAAAAAAGGACTCTTCTCGGCTGCTGTCTGGCAAAAAAAAAAAAAAAAAAAGGGACTCTTCTCGGCTCGTGTCTGGCAAAAAAAAGGACTCGTCTCGGCTCGTTTTGTTGGCCAAAAAGGACTCTTCTCGGCTCGTGTCTGGCACAAAAAGGACTCGTCTCGGCTCGTTGTCTGGCAAAAAAGGACTCTTCTAGGCTCGTTGTCTGGCAAAAAAGGACTCTTCTCGGCTGTGTCTGGCAAAAAAAGGACTCTTCTCGGCTCGTTGTCTGGGCAAAAAAGGACTATTCTCGGACGTTGTCTGGGCAAAAGGACTCTTCTCGGCCCCCGTGTCTGCGCAAAACCAAAAAAGGATTTCTCTGCACGGTCTGGCAAAATGGGACTCTTCTCGGCACGTGTCTGGCAAAATATGTGACTCATAACTGGCAACCAAAAAAAGAATTGTAACTTACAGAGCTTTGGGGGTTGTTTGTTGTTTTCTATAGTTAAACGGGTGAGATTTCGCCTAAGAGTGACAATTTAGAAAGAACATTCCATCCATTTCATACTCTGAGGTGGTCTAGTAGTTTAAACGGGGGGGGGGAAATTTGGTGGACATGGTCCCTTTTAAACAACCCTGATTCTACTTGCCCTCATTGTCTTATTGAATATGGCTGACTGTCATCAGGACTGCTTGACTCTAGCAGAAACTGTCAAAGCCCTAAAAAGGGGGGTTAAAAGCAGAAAGAATGGTGCTGTTGTAACTAACCCAAGACAAGAGGAAAGCGGAGTCTGTAGAGCACTCAGGGTGTGTGTGATACCGGAGAGAGCGGACAGTAACCGTCACTTACCCTATTGCTGTGTGTATGGCTGGATTGTACACTTAGTTAAAAAACCTTGTTCCATGATGGATGAAATTTAACAAAGCCAAGGATTTTAGGCAAAATGATACATAACGGATAGTTTTCTAGGATGCTTTATCCACCGTAAATAGTTGTGTACAAGGTTGTAAAGCACTTTGAAGCTTACAGTATGCCTTACCACAAGAGCGCTGGTATTGAAGACATGATTTGTGATTATTGTTATCGGGCGGTCACCGTATGTTATAACCTCTAGGCGTCATCCAGCATCACACTATACAAAGTGTGGGAGTTTATTATACACAATCCGTCCAAAAAAATTAATAGGACTAATGGCAGAGGGGGTGGCTGGCAATCAATATAGCTACCACAGGGGTGGAAATATAGGGAAAAGAGCTGGGGCTTGATGGTAATTTTCGGTAAAACCTGCATGGTTGATGGTAGTTTCAAGTTATGACAATGCATGGAAGCCCCCCCGACCCATGAACTTAAAGGGGATTATGTCATCACTGTCACCAGACCCACAGGATTAAATGAAAGAGGGTACTTTCAAGAATCCCTCTTTTCATGGGGACCACCTCGTGGTTACCTGATACAAAAATCCCCCCAAAGACACACCGTATGCAAACTAGATGAGAAGAGTCATTCTATTACCTTAGAGGATTTCACTTAAGAGGCGGAGGGAGCAGAACTTCAAACACCTCTAATTTGGTTGGATAGTATCGACACCAAAATGTGAGCGTCTAACAGATGTGATTATCATCTTAAAGGGAACCTACCAGCCACAATTTACCTATAAAGTGGTAGTAGGGGATGATGGGAGTGAGGATAGACTTTTTGGGCTACTCCCACGTCCCCGCCATCGTCAGAAAACTTTAAATCGCTTGATATGTAAATTTTTAAGGAGCTACTGCCAGCGTGGGAGTTAGGCGGATCTGGGCTACAAGTCGTGGCTAATCAACGCCCCAGTAGCCTCTTTTCTCTCATACCATTGCACTTCAGCATGCAGCTCTCGTAGCTGCGCGCCCTCGCCCGAGTATCGGAATCTGCGGCGTTCTGCCGCAGATAGCTCAGGGCCCTCGGAGATGTGGCGCGCAGCCACAGGGACCTGCGTTTTGCGCATGCGCAGAAAGCTGAGCAGTCGTCGGACGAGAGGACGCAGCTACAAGTAGCTGTACGCCAAAGATGAAATGGTAAAGGAGGGAAGAAGAGCAGGCTACGGGACGTGGAGTAGACGCGACTTGCGCCTCACGTCCGCCTACTCCACGCCCCAGAGACCGCTGAAAAAAATGTACATATCAGCGGATTAAAGTTCTCTAAAAGATAGCGGGGACGTGAGGAGTAGCCCAAAAAAGGGCTATCCTCAATCCACATTCATCCAACTACCACCCTTTCGACCTTGATAGGTAGAGCGTGGTGGTAGGTTGCTTTATTATGGCATCCATTGTACAGTTATAGGTGTCTAGAACCTAAGATAGAGGGACACTCCCCCTGCAGTCTCTAAACAGACTCAATCAGGCAAATATGATTCTTCTCAGGCATTTGCATACAATGGAAGTTGATTTTTTTTTTTATAGGTGAATGGGGGAGAGCGAATTCTAGAAGCAAATCGAGGATGTTAGTTTAATGGGGTAACTCTGGGACAGTGTATCTAAAATAAGAGTAATTCTTTTTGCGGATGTGACGTCGAGTGGTCAGACTGATAGGCAAAAAACTATGCTTCGTTTTGCCCACTATAAATTTAGTTCAAAGAAAAAAAAAAGAAAAGATTACAAACAATAAAAATGACATTATTTAAAGGAAAATCTACCACAAGGATGAAGGATGTAAACCAAGCGCAGTTACAGCTGGCGTGTGTGCCCCTCTCTGCTCTTCTTTTGTTTTCTATGGAAACCATTGGCATAATATAAAAGGCTTTTTATCTTAAAAAAAAACACAGGAAATTAAGAAACAAAAAAAAAAGCAGATTTGCCAGAGTGTGCACAGAGCAGTATGTCAGTGTCCTTGGTTTAGAATTATGGAAACATGGAAATTTCTGGCAAAGCTGAGGAAATGTATGCTAGCCAGGTTACTGAAGCCAACGGATGTGGGGTAAAGATGGATGTAACGATGGATGTAGCTAAGAGGCAGCGAGACACTACAAATGTAAAGCAAAGGACACAAATTAGATTCTGCCGATATTGGGTTGCTGTAAAAAAAAAAAACCAATCTTAAATAGTGGCCTCAGTATAATTACTGCTTTACAATATGACATTGGTAAAGGGTGTTATCTATACGAGGTTCATTAGACAGAGAGGGGAGGAACAGAGGACGATCATACATCACTCTGACAATAGTGAGTTCAACAGTATCCAAATAGAGGTCATTGTACAGGGAGGAGGAGATAAGCTGGACATCATCTATTGTCAGTAGTGATGTAATGAGGGTCATTTATCTATTAGAGGCTCATTGTGAAGGGAGGGGGAGGAGCTAAGCTGGTGACATCTATTGTAAGTAGTGATTAATGATGTGTCACTGTTATCTATATATAGGTGTTGTACAGGGAGGAGGAGAAAGCTGTGACATCATCTATTGTGCAGTGTGATGTAATGATGGGTCATTTGTTATCTATTAGATGGTCATTGTACAGAGGAGAGGGAGGAGATAAAGCCGGACATAATCTTTGTCAGTAGTGATAATGATGGTCATGTATATATATAGAGGTCTCATGGTACAGGGAGGGGGGAGGAGTAAGCTGTGACATCTATTGTCAGTCGTGGATGTACTGATGGGTCCTGTTATCTATATATAGGTTGTTTAAAAAAAACCCAGGGGAGAGGAGATAAGCTGTGACATCATCTATTGTCAAGTAGTGATGTAATGAGGGGTCAGTGTTATCTATTAGAGGTCATGTACAGAGAGAGGAGGAGAGGAGAGATAAGCTGTGACATCATCTATGTCAGTAGGATGTAATGATGGCGTCAATGGTAACATATAGAGGTTCATGTACAGGGAGGGGGAGGAGATAAGCTGCTGAACATCATCTTTGTCAGTACTGATTGTATTTTGGATGGGTCAGTGTTGGTACCTATATAGAGGTCATTGTACAGGGAGGAGGAGGAGATAAGCTGTGACATCATCTATTGTCAGTAGTGATGTAATGATGGGTCAGTGTTATCTATATAGAGGTCATTGTACAGGGAGGGGGAGGAGATAAGCTGTGACATCATCTAAGACATAGGAGTCTAAGGTAAGTCTCCCTCAAGCAAAATATGACTGTTCTCTGCCCGTTATCACATGACTATAGAGGAGATTTGCTTTATCGGTGAATGAGATGTCACATAAAAGAGAAAAGGACATGTCATACCCTTCCTCAGGGGACTGCTAGTTTAATGGTGTAAAATCTGGTGACATGGTCCCTTTAAGGCTTCAGTCTCTTATTTTAGGACCCTTTCTCGTATGTACGCTAGAGCTGCATCAAAATGCACCGTAACACTGGCAGAAGGGAAGAACAGGTGCATCAGGAAGATAAGAAGTGACCGGATATCCATGCCCGTCCTTACCTCAGAGATTTTATTAAACTGGTTATTACACTGGCTGCACTTCAAGGCCGTCTCCAGGGCACACTTGTAGTTATCCACAAAGGCTTTATACACCCCCAGCTGACTGGCCTGAGAAAAAACACAAAAAAGAAGAAACCGAAGGTCATGAAGAAAGTTATAACAGTTTGGTTACAGAATATATATTGCCTCCGCTATATAGGTAGGAAGCCATCAATTTAGCTTAGAACGAGGCCCAGAGCGGTTTCCATGACGACATGATAGAACGATAATGTGGTACCGGCACACACAAGGCCGAACTACCAGTAATATCCTAAGAAATACACATGGAGTGTAAAAGTCACAACACAGCGTTATAATACAGGAGAGCGGAGATGATGAACTACCTATAGTTATATACATAGCAACAACACAGAGTAAACTAAAGGTTAGCACATAAACCACATAAGAACTGCTCAAAGGGAACCCGACAGGCGACGTCTGTGCCATATCTGACCGAGGCTGAGCTCTGCGATATATAAGCGTATACAGGCGGTCCCGTCTTACAGACGTCCCCTGGTTACAAGCGGACCTCTAGATTTTGGTAATTTGCTGTACGTTAGTCCTAGGCTACAATAATCAGCTATAACAGTTATCACAGGTGTCTGTAATGAAGCTTTATTGTTAATCCTGGTTCTTATGACAACCCAACATTTTTAAAATCCAATAGTCATGCAGACCCAAAAAATTTTGCCTGGCTCTACAATTATAAACTATACAGTTCCGACT
This sequence comes from Engystomops pustulosus, assembly GCA_019512145.1. NCBI lineage: Eukaryota > Metazoa > Chordata > Amphibia > Anura > Leptodactylidae > Engystomops > Engystomops pustulosus. Next base: position 242,179,703 of record CM033642.1, on the reverse strand, counting down.
TACATACAAATTCAACTTAAGAACAAACTTGCAGAACCTATCTTGTATGTAACCCTGGGACTGCCAGTATATGGAGCGGATCTCTCTCTGTATGGGGGCACAGGAGGCTAGCCATCATTATATATGGGCAGGTACATCTGCATTTTCCCCAAACCCTTCACCAAATGGTATAGGAATTAGTCAGTAGGAGCTAAGCAGATTGTTCATAGCTTCCTATCTACAGTGCAGCATGTTATAGAACAGGAGGGGCTGAGAAGATTGGACATAGTTTCCCATCTGCTGGCAGCATGTTATAGAACAGGAGGAGTTGAGAGAATTGGACAGTGTCCTGTCTACAAGCAGCACGTTATAAAGCAGGAGTACATAAGCAGATTTTGCACAGTGTTGCAGATTTCACACTTGCTCAGCTCCTCCTGCTTTATAACATCCTGTCTAGAAATAGAACAGTATGTACAACGAGCTGAGCTTTTGCTGCTCTATAAGAAGCTGGCTGCTGATCACAATGTATTTGCATGGTCTCCATGATTTCTTTAAATGGAAAGTCATTCATTGTGGGAGGACACAAATACATCTGCATTGTGGAGCCAGGTTGCCCTAAATATTAGCCAAAAGAAAATTCATGTGTTATAGCAGGTGGCTCTGTGGTCATTGTTGTGTGCAACACAGGGGTACTAAATCGGAAAGTGACCAACATCATAGCTGGGTGCTACCCATGTTTAGGTGGGTTTTCCTCCCACAGTTCAAAATATCAAAAGGTAAATCAATTAGTTAATTGGACCCGGACACTGTGGGAGGACCTTGCATTAAAATAGGTTTATCTGTATTGTAGTGCAAGAGACCAAATTCCTGTATAGGTTCTTTTTTTAACTTTAATAGGCCATGGGAGCAATCATATGGCAAACCACATTCATGTTACATGAAACACTAAATTTTGTCTTGTATTCTGCATATGGGATGTAATATGTGTGGGTTTCCTCTGGGTCCTCAGGTTTCCTCCTACACTCCAAAACATACTGTTAGGTTGTTTAGATTGTGAGCCCCACGGGGACAGGGAACAATTTAACCCCTTTCCGACATCTTTCCGAGGACCGTCGCTCCCCGTGACGTCATTGGGGAGCAGCGATCTGTCACCATGGTAGCCTCGGGACTCACGAAGAACCGAGGATACTTCAGGTTACCCTATTCATTACAATGTGCCATCAGCACATTGTAATGTATGAGGAGTAAAATCCTCATATACTGCCATACTGCTGTGTTCTGCTCTTCCCATCAGTCAACAAATGATGATATTTTCCTTATCGGACACAGCCATCGCTCTCCCAGGAATAACAATGCGATACATGGGCGTGCTTATCAGTCCTGGAGGATAGCCTGGAGCCCAGAGATATCCCACCCAAAGACATTACAAACACATCTCTGACCGTGACATTTGAAACCCTGTCATCTCACTTGAAATAGGAAAAAGAATAAACGGAAAAAAATCCCTGACTGATTGTCCATCAAACAATAAGCACAATACACGTTTAGAAATAATTGGCAGTAAGGTAATGGTCACAAATTGGTGAAGATACCTGGCTGATTTTTTTTCGTTTTTATGTGGCACATGTTGCCCAAACCCAACCCCCCCATTAAGAGCGGTTTCAGTTAAATGATTAGATAACTATGTCAAGGATAGATCTTGATATAAAATTGGTGGTGATCACACTAGAGATTCCTCCCGCTAACCAAAGCGGATTGAACAAGAGAACCAGTGACAGGAAAACCCGGCTTTGTTCCCAGAGCCTCGTTGACAATTGGGGCTCATTTACTAATCCGAATGCCCGCCCTTCGTGCGGTTCCCCAATTTTCCGCTATGCAATGGGCTCCCATTGCCTCGGGATTTTGTCTGCAACGGTTATCGCGTTGTGTGCGACATTGGCTTCGGCTTGCACGCGACAGAATCATGGGGTGTTCCGGTCGTGACAAATCGCGTGACTTTAAAAAAGGGTTTTTGTGCGCAAGTCACCACCTCGTATGCACCAGAGAAGCCAGGTTGAACTCAGAATGGACCTCCTAGCAGCAGCGACAACATGCAGGAACTCGATACGCAACGATGTTTAGAGTCCGCGGACCTAGAATCCTCCGTCGACAACCAACCCGCAGGATCCGCGACAGGAACCGGGTAAGTAAATCTGCCCCATTGGTGTTTGAATTGCATTTCAAATGCAATCGTAAGCTGGAGAACTACAGTACCCAATGCTTGCACCTTTTCAGAATAGCTAACAGTAGTTTGAGCTGTTAAAGCTCAGCTTTTCACAGCACATTTTTTGTCTGCTCTGTATGAAGGATGCATCACGGCCAGAAACTGAGCATGTCCTTAAAAAAAAGGTTAAAGATATCCAACAGTACACCAAATACAGAATAGTCCTTTTGTTACTTTCCTGCCCATCTGAAAGATGGAGAAGTAACATCTGCAGCAGACAGTGATGGGGACCCCCATGAACCTACGCTGAATTTGGGGGACGATGCAGTACAATGCATCCATCCCAGTTCCCTGCCAATGGCCTCACACTGAACATATCTCTTCTCGCTTGCAGAAGGGAGCTGTTTGAAAGACTAGCTTTCTATGCCATACTGTATAGATGGAGGCAATCATAGGATTCCCCCACCTGTCTGTAACGTCTATGTAATAAGGCGCAGCCAAGTGATGTCCGTTGGGTCGATAAAATTTGGGCAAAACCACAATTAATTTCGCCAACCTAATCTCCGCCCAAAACAAAGCTGGCTTCGATTTTTTGCGGGTTGATTACGTTGGAAGCCCCCATGGAAACCCCTATACTATAGATCATAAGTGGGGTATTTTCCTGCCTGAAAAATATACCGCTGATTGGAAAAAGGTAAAGAATCAGGCTCCCCAAAAAAATAAGAATCAAATAAACATGCGAAAGGCCTCTTCACCACATGACAAGGAACATAAGGTTTTTGACAAAGGAGGTGAAGAGGATAGCTGCAACCTAATAGGCAAAACCAAAACGCTCCACTAGAACTACTGAACTTCTATAATTTTCCTAATACAAATTTTACATAACGTATTATCAATAGAATTACCAGGTGCAATAACTTCTTCCGACCTACGGATGTTACCACTATTTATAATTAAACTGTAAACATACCAGCAAGCGGAATAAAAGTTTCGCAAGTTTTAAACCGAAATTTATACATTGTCATAACTCTGGTAACCACTCGGTCAGACTGACATCAACGCTTTCTGCCTGGAACCGCACCAAAACACAGCTGTTTTCTGCCGGAAATCGGCATTGGTGTTGAAAATCTCCCCCGAACAATTGGAACTTCGTAAACGGCGACAAGGAATGGCATCTCTGTAGAAGCCAATTTTCCTCTAAAAATGGCCATTTCTATATCGTTCAAAGGAAAACTGCAGAGAACAACACCTCACAAAGATTCTATATGGATATTAGGGGGTTAGACAATAATGAACGGATTATGTTTTCTTAAAATCTTTTGGTAGGGAGAGAATAGCGGGCACCTACCTTGCTCCGAAGGGAGATGTGATTGTTTGCGCGCTCCATGTAGGGGCATCTTGAGACTTTGTGTCATGGGTGTGTCGAGTCTCTACAGGCATCCCCGGGTTTACGCAAACAAATACGTGTCCGGAGGTTTTGTTCTTAATTTGAATTGTATGCAAGATCGAAACTGTAATATTTTTATAATTGCAGTTCTAGACAATTTTTTTCTTTTGCCCGCCCATGACACTTGGAGTTTGCTAACCTTTTGCTGTAATTGGACCAAGACTTATTAATAAAGCTTCGAGTACAGACCCTGCAAGGCTGCAGTCTGGAACTATATAACATCCAGAGAGCTTCCACCACGAGTCAATAGTGGGCAGAGGCGTCCGTCTGTAACTTTCATAGGTTCTCTCAATCGGGTGTCCTTAGTAGGGGACCGCCTGTACTGCATTCCTCCTTGACTAGGCTACATTCACACTGCTGCTTGTCCGCCGTACGCACACGCGCCGTCAACACCAGGAACAAATAAGGACATAGTCTATCTGTTTTCTGGGTACGGAACGGTATGGTGGCCATTGCGCCCATGCCGTTCCTTCGGGGACGTTATCGGCGTTTACGTCCCCCCTGCGGATAACAGTGTGGGAAGCAGCCTAAGGGTGATTAGCCACCAAGAAAAAACATGGTGTTTTATGGTCCTTTAGAACACATCCATCTTTTGACTGTTTTATCAGCTTTTTTCTGCTTAAACGCTTTCTTCATCACCAAACACTGTGGTAAACACAGTACAAAACTAACGGATGTGTGTTTAAAAACGCTGTCGTTTTTAAACGGAACCGAAAACGCCAATGCTTAAAAAAACGGTACCAAACGTCACTTGTTGGCTCACCACCCTAATTCTCATTAGGGTGCAGGTCACAACGCGAACTCGGTTGTAAAAAAACACAAATCACATCGCGTTTGCTGTCTTGAATGAGCTTTTCTATTGTTTTTCCATTTCTGAAACTGTAAGCAGCTGTGGAACGCAACGCAGAACGCTCCGTGTGACCGCACCTTATAAATGAGCAGGACAGAAGCTATCTTTAGTTTGCCATCTTTGATGTAAGTAGCGTCGCTTCATAGGACCATAGTTACTTCAGACATAGATGAAGCAAAAGAAGTAAGTAAATGCACAGATTCTCTTGGAATTGCACGATTAGAACTGGGGTCTGTAACGTTTAGTTGTGTGTGGATGTGGCGAGTTCACAACACTTAGAGAATTAGCATAGAATGTTTAACAAAATGTATTATCAGTAGTAGATAAATAATAAACTTTGTAATATGTTTAGAACGTAACAGAATTATGTTCCAGTCTCTCCTTTTGCCTCTGCCTTTCTGCTTATTTAGCAGTTGTGTAATTCAGCTTCTGTCCCTGTTCACTCACAGCTGAGAGATAAAAGGAACCCTCATAAAGTGTCTAATGATTTATATATAAGTCCCCGACTGTACATCTAACAGAGCACATCGCTCTGGGGAATATGCTCTAGTTTTGGACAAGTGAACATATTACCGTCCTTTCTGTCTGATCATAGGGAGCTCCTGAACGGCATTAGAAACATGCTAACTACAAGAAAAGTAAACAAAGAGAAAAAGTGCACGGGAAGCTTGGCATAGGATTTATTTCATTCAACCCATTGCATCTCTATGCATTACTGTATGTCACACAGTCTCCAACAACAACTAACACTAGCAGGGGTGGCATCACATCACCAGGAGTCCAGGCTCCCTCTTCACTATACATTTAAACAATTTACTGACCTGGAAAAGCCTTGAACTTGTTGCGTGCTGTTACTATAAATGTAAAGTGCGTCTTCTACACGCCGCTTTGCTCATCACATGTCACGGGCAGCTCGGTACTTATACAAGTGGGTGGCGTTATTCATGGTTACGAGTCTTTACAAATGGCCCACGTGTATGAACAAATGAAGAGACATGGCGAATTACAATAAAAGCAGAGGGGGAGGGAATGTCAAAGGTAAAACACCAACAAGATCTTGTTTAATATTATTAAGAACAGAAGATCATCATCCTTTTAATCCCAGAATAATGAATGAATCACCAAGCTCGTGTGGTGCAACAAAAGGTATAATGAGTGACACGACAATCCTACTGCTTATGGCTAAACCAACGCCACCTAGCGCAGAAGCTGCTCTATCCACATTACACAACATCTACCCGATCAGACACAAGGGCATTTGTGCTCTCATGTAAAGCCCCTTCTCCTTAACATCAGCATTATCGCTGAGTCTTCTCCAGACAGCAGCGCGGGCCAGAGAGCAACGTCATATATATTACACACAAGCCAAGCCTACACAACGATCAGAGAAACCCTAAATACATGACTGATAACATATATAAATATCTGAATAATGAGTGCTTGTAAAAAATACAGGTACCAATTCCCAATAAATTGCATAACCTAAATAAATAGAGGAACACTACAATTACGTAATATCATATTAGCATACATACACATATATATATATTACTAATATTCTATATATATAATTATATATATATACTATATATATATAATATATATATCACACACCAAATCCTATGGACACCTAGCGACAGGGTCGCCCAGCCATGAGACAGTTTGAGCCCTTGCCTCAGGCAACAGCACCTGCAGTAAGATGGGGGGGGCGCAAACAGGGAGGCAGACACCTGCTACAAAGTCAGAATCTTCTAAATGGAAGTGTGGAGGATCGTCGTTCAAATAGTTTACAATGAGCCCCATTCATATTATGTCATTTAGACACTATGAGGTGTAAGACCTAACAAGCGAGGCATTACTCTACCACTCATGTCTTAAATAGCGAAGTAAAAAAAAAGTGTGACGGGTCATAAATTTTGTAACAATTTTTACAGAACGTATCTTAATCCTAGGAAACATATTGACCGACTTGCCGGCAAGTGAAGAAAGAAGAGCTAAGCCGCCGCGAGGACCGGAGCCGCCGCGGACCGGATTTTGAATTTGCCTCCTTCTCGTCACTATATTTTGGCCTCAGGCGGCCGATACCAATTGAAAATGTGAATAACGGGAGCAATAAATTACTGTAATAAAATTCCATGCTGAAACTTTCACGGTAAATACTTAGGATTTTGGATTAGTTTACACACCAAGAGCCATGATGGTGGTACGTGGAGGAGCGGCAGTCGTTTGATGATCCAAAATCTGGATAGGTAGACAAGAAACTGAGACTGCCTCCTCTCTCGTGTGGATTTTGAATTTGTTAACACTGTCATTACACAGTGTTTTATATAAACACAAGTGAAAGTAAAACGATACACCAGTGATCAGGGATTGTAAACCAAGCAACTGCCATGGTGGGGTGTGCCCCCGCGAGCTGGATCCTCTTCTTCTTGTAATTTTATGTCCTTTGTTTTTATGGACAAAAATATGCAAAATCGCCCAGGGTCTCTGGGCCCCCAGCTGTTACCAGGACTATGAAGCTCCTCAGCATACTGGCAGAATTTTTTAAAGCCTTTTTTTTTTTCATAAAAACAAGGGCCTAAAAACTAATTGAAGAGAGGATCCTGCCAGGAGGAACACATCACATGTAGGTGTGCTTAGTTTCCAACTCCTTCATCCCGGTTGGTAGAAATCTACATCAAATCAGCATTAAACCAGGGACGACTTTGCTCATGAGAACTATGGGGGGGTGACGGAGCCGCCGCCCGCGGCATGGACCGGAAGCCGCCGCTGACCGGAAGTCTTCGCCTTCGCCGTCGTCTTCGTCGCGAGGACACATCGTTTGGCAGCCCGAGCGGTCCAAGGGAACCGAGCCGCGCTCCTCCAGCATCAATAGAGTTATCTGTTCTTCGACCACGCTGGTGGCTCATTAAGTTTTTTTTTACTATTTCTTCTAGGTATACTGAGGGCGGCTGTATACTTTTGTTGGGCAGTCTTATACCTTCATGGGGGCCATGCTTATAGAATTCATGGTGGGCTGGGCTGATTGTAAGCTACTTGGGACCATGTGGCTGTATACTACATGGTGGTGCAGGTCTGACTGTGTGTATACCCTACTTTGGGACGGCTGTATACTACAGGGGCTTGGCTGGTTGTATACTAACAGGGGGCTGCTGGCTGTATACCAGATCATCAGTCTACCTACCTACATCCTTTCATCAGTCTACCTACCTACATCTATCCATCTATCCTAGATACTTTACACTCTCTCATTCCTCTGCTCATATGCTCATGTATACATCATCTGGATAAATACTTCTGGGAGTTAAAATTCATTGCTAAGTATAAAGCACACAAGGTCACGATACAATTTAGTATAAGAAGTCTAGGCACCGGGGTCACGGGTTCCCATTGGCTGACCCAGCACAGCATACAGTCACTAGGGTCTATTGTTCAGCCAGTGACCTGAATGCATCAGTCTGCAGTGTGTCTGACCCTCCCCAGAAGCCGGCTCCAGAGACCTGCCTATGTTTGCTTAGAAACCAGAGTTTTACCATTAGGAACGCCCCCCACCACTGGGCAGACTTTACAGCGATAATACTTCCAACTAAACATCAATGCACAAAGACAAGTACAAATTCAGCGAAACCCAGTTCTCTCCTTCTATCGCCCTGTACAAGGAGACACTTGGCCGAGTATATACAAAACCCTTCTACAAGTCTATTCTCCTTCCTCGCACTAGATGAATGCTCCGGTCTCACAAGCCACTATATACAACCAACAAAGCGACCGGAGACTGAGAGCAGGAATGTGGCTACTGAAGACACAATGAAATAGATGACACAATGGGTAATGACAGCCTTGTGCGCTGAAGCTTGCAAGTAAAAAAAAAAAGCAGCAGTTCCTTCAGGCTTCTCTTACATGACGGCAAAAAACTGCTTAAAATTTTTCTAGTAGATACCTAAACCCTCTTCTAAAATAGTAGACACTACAATAGTAGACACAAGTCATTCTGGATAATTCTGGTAACTCCTATCATACAACATGTCAAGAAACAGACAGACAACATCAAAGGATACATGGGGGACACATGCAAAAGAAGAGGAGGAAGCGATAACATGCAAAAAAAAAAAAAAGAAGAAACATCCAATTACCATAAGTGCAATTACAGCAAAGACGAAAGATCAAGAGAATTTCCATTGCCCCAGCATCCAGCCATGTCTCATCCGCGGCCGGCACAAGCCAATCTGCTGGCTTCAGCACAATAGCAGCCACCTAACATGCAGGCGAACACATAGACACAGACATGCACTCCATGCAACGGGGAGCGGAGGGAGGGATGCTCCGAGGAGGAGGAGGAGCGAGCAAGGTGGACATCATCGGCATTTTAAAGAGGCATTTGGAGAAAATTATTTCTCCTTTAGACACGTTTTAAGGAATGCATTGTCCTCCGTGCACTCAGATCAATAGGCAGTGCTGAAATCTGGAGCAAGCATGAACGATTTCATTGAGAAAGCTTAGGGCTAGACATTCAGATGCACAAGTGGATGTTAAAGACGACGATCCTAATAATGTGTCACCAGTGTTCCGGCACTGAAAGGGTGAATTGCCCAAACAGGACTCTGGTAGAGTTCTTACTAATCGGTGTAATATTATCTATGACCTAGCCGGCAAACTGCAGAAGTGACCTTGAGGAAACGTGTTTCCTACAACAGAGATGGCTCAGCTCACACAGCAGATGTTCACATCTGCAAACACATAAACAGGTGACCGCAGGATAAAAGACCGAAAGAACAAGACGCAAAAGTACAAAGAGCAGCGCGCTACCTTCCATAGTGACGGACGTCGGCACATCCTTGGAGTCCTTCGGACCTTTCACCTTCAGATTCTAGAAAGGAGACAAATAAATAAATCATCTATTAAAAAAAAAATAAAAAAAGTGTCTCATGATAAATAGTTTGATCAATTTTGTGTTTTTATTGAATTAAAAAATATATTACAATACTACTATACATCCTCTGTAAGGAATTGCATGGTCAGGAACTGCGACTATTTCAATGCTTGCATGACAGAAAATTGTCACCCTTGTGTGACCAGATTTTACACTACCTGCAGAATGAAACATCAGTTCTACAATTCCCTCTTTTATGTTAAATCCCGTCTCTATACCTCCAAAAAAAAAAAAAAAAGTGTGTCATTTTTGAAGTGGGGAGAGTCACTTCAGATTGTGTCTTTCATGCACTCGATAGTACCTGGAACCTTGCTATTGGTGTCATTTTAAAGGGGAGTCATCTTTTAAATGGAATCAGGCTTGCGTTGCTTGGCTTTGTGAGAACCTGAGATACTGGCAGTTAGACATATTTGGAAATGTAAGCTGCAGATACATGAATATATGCCTTGTGCGGCAGCGTCTCCAGATTTCGCAGTATTCGGCGGATAGGTGTGCACCTCTACGCTAGGTCCCACTTTAACAGTCCACTGGATGTAGTGAGTGCACAGTGCTGCCCTGCGCCGTCCTTCATGTCCCTACAACTTCACTTGGGGAAAATAATGTCCTTGTCTGGCAGTTCCAGTAAATTGGAGAACTTCTATGATGTGTCCCGCATAGTCCCTGCCCTTTTCTTTAACTGCCTGTTAACCAGTTCTGTAGCTCATAAAACCACAAGCCTGATGTGATGTAAAAGATCAGATTCTTCTCTTTAATAGGACTCCATGGGGGAGATTTATCAGTGCTTTTACACCAGTTTTCTGCCACTGAAATAATTGCATATTCTTGTGCACTGCAATAATTTGCGATTCTTATTGAGACCACACTAATCACACCACGTGGGCATGGATAGGTTTAGAGTGGTGCCAGCAAAGTGGGCGCACTTCTTAAAAACCTGCAAACTTTTAGGTTTTTACGCAAAACTGGTTTTGCCCGGTGGCTGTGCCGCCTCACAGATGCATCTAGAGGCATTACCTGTAGCCTCTAAAAGTGGCTCGTGTCTGGCAAAAAAGGACTCTTCTCGGCTCGTGTCTGGCAAAAAAGGACTCTTCTCGGCTCGTGTCTGGCAAAAGGACGCTTCGAAAGTTCTCGCTCGGTGTCTGGAAAAAAGGACCTTCCTCTCGGCTCGTGTCTCTGGCAAAAGACTCTTCCTCCTTCGAGTCTCTCGGTCTTCTGCTCTTGGTCTGGCAACAAAGGACTCCTTCTCGCTCGTGTCCTGGAAAAAAGGCTCTTCTTCATCGGCTCGTGGTCTGGCAAAAAAGTGACTCTGGCTCTTTGGCAATAACTCTTCGTGTCTCTCCGGGTGCTTCCTTGGCAAAAGGACTCTTCTTCTCGTCTCGTGTCTGGCAAAAAAGACTCTTCTCCTTCACATTCGTTTCCTGGGCAAAAAGACTCTTCTTCGGCTCGTGTCTGGCAAAAAAGGGCTCTTCTCTCGTTCGCTTCTGTGTCTGGCAAAAAGGCTCTTCTCTGTGGCTCGTGTCTGGCAAAAAGGACTCTTCCTTCTCGACTCCGCTCGTGTCTGGCCAAAAAGGACTCTTCTCCAGCGGCTCGTGTCTGGCAAAAAAGGACTCTTCTCGCATTCTCGGCCGTGTTTGGCAAAAAGAGACTCTTTCTCTCTCGGTCTCTCTCGCTCGGGGCTCGTGTCGGGCAAGAAAAAAGACTCTTCTTTTTTCTTCTTTCTCGAGGGCTTCGTGTCTGGCAAAAAATGACTCTTCTTTCTCTCTAGGACTGCTTGTCTATAAAAATTAACAACACCACACAGTGCACTCTTCTCAAAGGCTCGTGTCTTGCCAAAAAAAGACTCTGTCTCTCGGCTCGTGCTGGCAAAGAAGGACTCTTGGTCTCGGCTCGTGACTGGCAGAAGAGAAAAAAGGAAACTCTTCTCGGCACGGGTTCCTGGCAAGAAACGGCCTCTTCTCGGCACGTGTCTGGCAAAAAGGACTCTTCCTCAAGATCTCTCTCTGTCGGCACGTGGTCCCCTGGCAAAATGGGCTCTCTCGGCCTGTCTGGCAAAATAATGTTGACCTCAAACTGGCAAAAAAGAACTTGTTCTAACTTCAACAATGACTTTGGGGGGTTTTGTTTGTTTGTTTTCTATAGTTAAACGGGTGATATTATCGCTAAAGAGATGACATTTAGAAAAAAGACATTCCATCATTTCATACTCTGATGGTCTAGTGATTTAACAGGGGAGGGGAATGGGGGAAATTTGGTGAATGGTCCTTGTAAAAACCCTTATTCTATTGCCTCATTGTCTTTATTGAATATGGCTTCCAATGTCATCAAGATTTCTGACTCTAGGCATGAACATGTCAAAGCATAAAGGGGGGTTAAAGCAGGAAAAAGTTGGTTCTGTTCTTAACCTAACCCGAAATGAAGAGGATTGCTCCTGTAAGCACTCCGGGGGTTGTGTGATACCCGGAGCACGCGGACAGTAGGACTTCACTTAACCCTTTGCTGTAAGATTTGTCTGGCCGTGGGAATTGCTCACACTGTGATTAAACCTGTGCTTCCCTGAAAGTAATGATGATTTCACAAAGCCGAAGGATTTTAGGGCTAAAATGTAATAAAATGAAGTTTTTTCTAGGTGCTTTATCCACAGATAAATAGTTGTACAAGGTGTAAGCACTTTGAAGCTACAGTATCTCCTTACACAAGGAGCTCTGGTATTGAAGACATTGTATTTTTATTCTATGGTCACTGTATGTTATAACCTCTAGGCGTCATCCAGCATCACACTATACAAAGTGTGGGATGTTCTTATACACAAATCCGTCAAAAAAATTAATAGGCCTAATGGCAGAGGGTGGCCTGGCAATCAATATAGCTTTTACACAGGGCTGTGTGAAATTATAGGGAAAGAGCTGGGGCTCTGATGTTCATTTTCAGGTAAAACCCTGCATGGTGATGTTATTTTCAAGTTAGTGACAAATGCATGGAAGCCCGACCCATGAACTTAAGGGGATGATGTCATCACTGTCACCAGAACCCACAGGTATTAAATGAAAGGTACTTTCAAGAATTCCCTCTTTTATGGGACACCTCGCTGGTTTACCTGTACAAAAATCTCCTCCAAAGACACACCGTATGCAAACTAGATGAGAAGAGTCATTTATTACCTTAGAGGATTCACTTTAAGAGGCTGGAGGGGGAGCATAACTTCAAACACCTCTATATTTGGTTGGATAGTATCGAACCACAAATTTGATGCCGTCTAAAAGATGTGATTATCATCTTTAAAGGGAACCTACCACCACAATTCTACCTATAAAGTGGTAGGTGGATGAATGGGACGTGAGGATAGACCTTTTTTGGGCTAATCCTCACGTCCCCGCCATCTTCTAGAAAACTTTAATCCGCTGATATGTAAATTTTTTTAAGCGGCTACTGCAGCGTGGAGTAGGCGGATATGAGGCTACAAGTCGCGGCTACTCCACGCCCCAGTAGCCTCTTTTCTCCTCCTACCATTTCATCTTCAGCATGCAGCTCCTCGTAGCTGCGCGCCCTCGCCCGAGTATCCGGCATCTGCGGCGTTCTGCGCAGTAGCTCCGGCCCTCGGAGCTGTGGCCGCGCAGCCACAGGCCTGCGTTTTGCGCATGCGCAGAAAGCTGGGTAGTCGGACGAGAGCGCGCAGCTACAAGTAGCTGTACGCCAAAGATGAAATGGTAGAGGAGAAGAGAGGCTACTGGGAAACGTGATTACCGCTACTTGGTAGCCGCAATGTCTCCTACTCCACGCCCCAGAGACCGCTGAAAAAAATGTACATATCAGCGGATTAAAGTTCTCTAAAAGATAGCGGGGACGTGAGGAGTAGCCCAAAAAAGGGCTATCCTCAATCCACATTCATCCAACTACCACCCTTTCGACCTTGATAGGTAGAGCGTGGTGGTAGGTTGCTTTATTATGGCATCCATTGTACAGTTATAGGTGTCTAGAACCTAAGATAGAGGGACACTCCCCCTGCAGTCTCTAAACAGACTCAATCAGGCAAATATGATTCTTCTCAGGCATTTGCATACAATGGAAGTTGATTTTTTTTTTTATAGGTGAATGGGGGAGAGCGAATTCTAGAAGCAAATCGAGGATGTTAGTTTAATGGGGTAACTCTGGGACAGTGTATCTAAAATAAGAGTAATTCTTTTTGCGGATGTGACGTCGAGTGGTCAGACTGATAGGCAAAAAACTATGCTTCGTTTTGCCCACTATAAATTTAGTTCAAAGAAAAAAAAAAGAAAAGATTACAAACAATAAAAATGACATTATTTAAAGGAAAATCTACCACAAGGATGAAGGATGTAAACCAAGCGCAGTTACAGCTGGCGTGTGTGCCCCTCTCTGCTCTTCTTTTGTTTTCTATGGAAACCATTGGCATAATATAAAAGGCTTTTTATCTTAAAAAAAAACACAGGAAATTAAGAAACAAAAAAAAAAGCAGATTTGCCAGAGTGTGCACAGAGCAGTATGTCAGTGTCCTTGGTTTAGAATTATGGAAACATGGAAATTTCTGGCAAAGCTGAGGAAATGTATGCTAGCCAGGTTACTGAAGCCAACGGATGTGGGGTAAAGATGGATGTAACGATGGATGTAGCTAAGAGGCAGCGAGACACTACAAATGTAAAGCAAAGGACACAAATTAGATTCTGCCGATATTGGGTTGCTGTAAAAAAAAAAAACCAATCTTAAATAGTGGCCTCAGTATAATTACTGCTTTACAATATGACATTGGTAAAGGGTGTTATCTATACGAGGTTCATTAGACAGAGAGGGGAGGAACAGAGGACGATCATACATCACTCTGACAATAGTGAGTTCAACAGTATCCAAATAGAGGTCATTGTACAGGGAGGAGGAGATAAGCTGGACATCATCTATTGTCAGTAGTGATGTAATGAGGGTCATTTATCTATTAGAGGCTCATTGTGAAGGGAGGGGGAGGAGCTAAGCTGGTGACATCTATTGTAAGTAGTGATTAATGATGTGTCACTGTTATCTATATATAGGTGTTGTACAGGGAGGAGGAGAAAGCTGTGACATCATCTATTGTGCAGTGTGATGTAATGATGGGTCATTTGTTATCTATTAGATGGTCATTGTACAGAGGAGAGGGAGGAGATAAAGCCGGACATAATCTTTGTCAGTAGTGATAATGATGGTCATGTATATATATAGAGGTCTCATGGTACAGGGAGGGGGGAGGAGTAAGCTGTGACATCTATTGTCAGTCGTGGATGTACTGATGGGTCCTGTTATCTATATATAGGTTGTTTAAAAAAAACCCAGGGGAGAGGAGATAAGCTGTGACATCATCTATTGTCAAGTAGTGATGTAATGAGGGGTCAGTGTTATCTATTAGAGGTCATGTACAGAGAGAGGAGGAGAGGAGAGATAAGCTGTGACATCATCTATGTCAGTAGGATGTAATGATGGCGTCAATGGTAACATATAGAGGTTCATGTACAGGGAGGGGGAGGAGATAAGCTGCTGAACATCATCTTTGTCAGTACTGATTGTATTTTGGATGGGTCAGTGTTGGTACCTATATAGAGCGTCATTGTACAGGGAGGAGGAGGAGATAAGCTGTATGCCATCATCTATGTCAGTAGTTAAGGAGTAATGATGGGTCAGTGTTATATATATAGAGGTCATTGGACAGGGAGGGGGAGGAGATAGCCGTTGACATCATCTAATGAAATAGGAGTCTAAGGTAAGGTCTCCCTAAGCAAAAATATGCTGTTTCTTGCCCGTATCACATGACTATAGAAGGAGATTTGATGTATCGTGAATGGATTTTCTATTTTCCCCATCCGCCCCCCATCTCTCTCCGTTCGTACGATGTCACATAAAGCGGAAGGAAAAGGAAATGTCTAACCTCCTCAGGGGCTGCGAGTTTAATGGGGTATAAAAATCTGGTGACAGGAGTCCCTTTAAGATTTCAGGCTCTTATTTAGGACACCCCTTATCGTATGGACCACTAGAGCTGCATCAAAAATGCACGGTTAAACACGCAGAAGGGAAGAAAACAGGTGATCCGGAGATAAGAAGTGACCGGATATCCATGCACGCCTTACCTCAGAGATTTATTAAAAAATGGTTATTACCAGGGCTTGCACGTCAAAGGCCGTCTCCAGGGCACACTTGTAGTTATCCACAAAGGTGATACCCCCCCAGCTGGAATGGCCTGAGAAAAAAAACAAAAAAGAAGAAGAAGAAACCGAAGGTCATGAAGAAAGTATAACCAGTTTGGTTACAGAATCTTATTGCCTCCGCATATAGGTAGGAGGAAAGCCATCACTTTAGCTTAGAACGAGGCCAAGAGCGGTTTCCATGAGAAATGATAGGAACGATAATGTGTCGCACACACAAGCCGAACACCAGTACTTATCCTAAGAAATACACATGGAAGTGTAAAATCACAACCACAGCGTTATTAATACAGGAGAGCGGAGAGATAACTACCTATCGTTAATACATAGCAACAAAACAGAGTAAACTTAAGGTTTAGCACATAAAAACCACATAAGGGAAACTGCTCAAAGGGAACCCGACAGGCGACGGCTTTCTGTGCAGATTGACCGAGGCAGAGGGGATGAGCTCTGCGATTATATAAGCATATACAGGCGGTCACGTCTTACAGACGTCCCCTGGTACAAAGCGGAAACTCTAGATTTGGTAATTTGCTTGTACGCTAGTCCTAGGCTACAATAATCAGCTTAACAGTTTATCAAGGTGACAACCAACATTTTAAAATCCAATAGTCATGCAGGGACCCAAAAATTTTGCCTTGGCTCTACAATGATAAAAAACTATTACAGTTTGGATTCAAAATTTTCAACTTAAGCAACAAACTTGCAGAACCTATCTTGTATGTAACCCTGGGGACTGCATGTATATGGAGCGGATCTCTATCGGTTATGGGGGCACAGGAGGCAGCCTCATTATAAATGGGACGGTATATCTGCATTTTCCCAAAACCCTTCACCCAATGGTATAGGAATTAGTCAGTAGGAGCTAGCAGATGTTCATAGCTTCCATCTACAGGGCGCATGTTATAGAACAGGAGGGGCTGAGAAGATTGGAATAGTTCCAATCTGTGGCAGCATGTTATAGAACCGGAGGAGTTGAGAGGAATGGGACAGCGTCCTGTCTACAAGCAGAAGTTATAAAGCAGGAGTACATAAGCAGATTTGGCCAGTGTTGCAGATTCACACGTTGCTCAGAGCTCCCCCTTTAAAAATCCTGTCTAGAAATAGAACAGTTGTACAACGAGCTGAGGCTTGTGCTGCTCTATAAGAGCTGGCTGCTGATCACAATGGATTGCATGGTTTCCATGATTCTTTAAATGGGAAAGTTATTCCTTGTGGGAGAGACACAAATACATTGGCATTGTGGAGCCAGGTTGCCCTAAAGTATTAGCCAAAAGAAAATTCATGTGTTATTAGCAGGTGGGAGCGTGGTCATTGTTGTGTGCAACACAGGGGTACTAAATCGGAAAGTGACCACAATCATAGCTGGGTGCTACCCATGTTTAGGTAGGTTTCCCCACAATTCAAAAAATATACACGAAAAGGTAAATCAATTAGTTAATGTACCCGGACCCTGTGGGAGGACCTTGCATTAAAATAGCGTGTTTATCTTCTATAGTAGTGCAAGAGACCTGGGCAAAGAGCCACACTCCTGATAGGTTTTTAGTTTTGTTTTAATTTTTTTTTTTTTAACTTAATAGGACTGGGAGCAATCATATGGCAGACACATTCATGTTACATGAAAACACAAAATTTGTCTTGTATTCTTGCATCATATGGATGTACTATGTGGGGTTTTCCTCTGGGTCTTCAGGTTTCCTTCTACACTCCAAAAACATACTGTTAGGTTGTTAAGAGTGAGCCCAACGGGGAAGGGAACAATTTAACCCCTTACCGACATCCTTTCGAGGATCGTCGCTCCCCGTGCGTCATCGGAGAGCAGCGATCGTCGCCATGGTAGCCTCGGGGGGGACTTTTTTCAACGAAACCCGAGGCTACTTGGGTTACCTATTCATTACAATGTCATCAGCACATTGTATGTATGAGGAAGTTAAAATCCTAATATGCCATCTGTAGATGGCAGTAGATGGGACAGGACGATCAGGCAACCTAGGGTTAAAAGTAACCTAGGGAGTCTGAAAAACAGTATAAAATAAAAAAAAAAAAAAAAAGTTTTATTAAAAAAATATATAATAAAAAAACCATAAAAAACTCAAATCACCCCCCTTCCCTAGACAATGATATAAATATAAAAGAAACAGTAAAAACATAAACACATATTAGGTATCACCTTGTCAGAAAATACCCGATCTATCAAATAATGGTTTTTCCTGCGTTTAACCATTGTAACTGAAAATCGCGCCCAACGTAGAAAAAATTTGCACTTTTTTGCGCATTTAAAAAAAATTAAAAAAAATTCTATAAAAGTGATCAAAAGGTCGCAAGTCCTACAAAATGATAACATTGTAAACAGTCATCAAATCGCAAAAATAACGACACCATCCAAGCTCATACACCAAAAGTATAATAAAAAATGTTAGTGGCACCAGAAAGATGCAAAACCCCCACCAAAAAATTTGTAACAGGTGGTTTTACTCTTTTTTAAAGTATGAAAACATATAAAACTATACAAATTTGTTTCCCATAATCTGTACCGACCAAAGACTATAAAGCAGACATGTCATTTGGGGTGCAACAGTGATGAAATCCGTAAAATCCAAAGCCACAAGACTTACGGCAACAAACTGGGTTTTTTTACCAATTTCACTCATTTTGGAATTGTTTCCAGCCGTCCGTACACGGCATGGAATATTAAATACCAACATTGGTTAGGCAGCAATAAGGCATCACAAAGCTCGTGCATGGAAAAATAAAAAAAAAATTACAGATTTGAAGGTGGGAGGGAGTGAAATGAAAATGAAACGCAAAAAACAAAAGGGCTGCGGCGTTAAGGGTTAACATGCTTGTGCAGCGTGCGTAATATGTAAGGCGCTATCTAAAATAAAGAAATGATTGAATATTATATTATATGGGTAGGGGAGCACCCTATTTATTTTCTGGGCAGGGTCAGTCTGGCCGTAAAATTGCCCACTGGGAAAATTACATTCCTTATTCATTCTATAATTGATACGATTGACTAAGCAACACTTAATAAAGCAAATTATGGTCCCAAGTCCTAATCCCCTCCCTTTTATGGTGGGGGGTATTAAGGGGTCCGTGAAGCAAATGCCTGCACCTGGGCCAGGGTAAGGTAATCGATTTAGTAATTACGACACTAATAAACAATGAACCGCTCTTGTATTTGTTTCTTTTATTTCTTTTTTCCCTTACTTGGAAATTATAATATGCAGCATCCTTAAAACTCATGAATGTAGCACGTTAACGGTGCCAAAGTTAACCCAAGCCGCTCGGTGTGATGATGCTCCCTCGAGATTGGTTAGATGTTAACGCTTGTAAAAAACATATCCCGGTGAAATAAGACGGTATATATTAAAAAAAAATACAAGTGCTCCTGCACGTTCTACATAACTGCGTAAAAATCTAGCAGTTATGTAAAAGGCAACGCGTGACAGGGAGGCGAAGCAGGATTGGTTACGATCTGAGAGTTTCATTAAAAAGCCGTTTATAGAAGAGAAAACAAAAACGTATTATAACATATTTTGACTAATTTTACAGCACTAACATGTAAAGGAAAAACCCACCATTTGTTTTTATGCATAGTGAACCCAACACAACCCTTGGAATGCTCGTAGTGACAATGATGCAGAAGAAAATATATGTTCAATCCCTGTGGATTGCTCCAAAACTATTATAAAATGCAGGACCTGGGGAAAAGCTGGGTGCAGATACATGTCGTACATAAACACATTACACGGAGCGTCTGAAGTCCAGACAACCGAGCTGGATAACTAGACACAGCAGCTGGGGGATGGTTGCAGCGATTGCTTAAATCTCCTCTCAGGGACAACACGGTGAATACAGCTTTCTCTGGAGGAGCAGTGCACAATTAGGGTGAGAGAAGAGTTGGTGCAGCACAGGAGCGAGCAGAAGACCTAATTATAAACTTTAAATTGTTTTTACAGCAAACCACTAGTAATTAAACAAGATGGGTTGCTGATCGAGTGTAGCTACAGCGAGGTATGTTGGCATCATAATGCAAAAAGCAAATGGTAGATGTTCCGTAAGGTTATATTCACACCACGATAACTACCTCCGTTGTAAGGGCCTATAATACTGACGTGTCCAGACTAAGCTGCATGGCCCCTGGGCAGTATGAATATATAGCCCTACAAGTCTGGAATTCAACTCACTTCTGGTACAGAATCAAGCTTCTTGGGAATGGAGATGTGTCCCTTCTGATGATCTAATCTTCGTTCAAAGTTTTTGAATGGTTTGTGAAGTGTATTGAAGAGCCCTTCTCTTTTATAAGAGAAGGGCGGCCACATGGACCACCTGCGTTATGATCCCAATACTGAATGGATGGGTGGGCAAGGAACGCACGCACAGACATTGGGATAGGGTACTTCTGTTCCTCCCAGTCGCACTGAAGCAGCCAGAGGAGTGAAAATCCCAGCAGCAGCATACGATTGGCCTGCTAGAGATGTCATGGTGTTTCCCCCAGTGATGTCACTGTCCTACTGTAGAACCTATCCGAGTGCATGCTAGCGGGAGGCTGGGGTGGATGCTCAGCAGGAGGGAAGAAGGATGGAATACGAGTTGACTGCCATCAGCATTTTCCACAGTATACAAATACACTGGGCAATAGAAGAAAAAAAAAACCCGCCAATCTACCAGTCTACCACTCACCGGCCACTTATTAGGTCAACCTTTCCAAACTGCTGTTACACTTACTTTCTAATCAGTCAATCACATGGCGGCAATCAGTGCATTTAGGCATGTAGACATGGTCAAGACCAATCCGGCAGTTCAAACCGAGCAGCAGTTATATGGGGAAGAAAGAGAAAAGGTGATTTGAGTGACGTTGAACGTGGCATGGCACCATGTTGTTGGTGCCAGAGGGCTGGTCTGGGTATTTCCAAACTGCTGATTTCTACTGGGATTTTCACGCTCACAACCAGCTCTAGGGTTTACAGAGAATGTCTGAAACGAAAAAAAATCCAGTGGAGCGGCAGTAGGCCAGTCTGTGGGCGGAAAGGCCTTGTTATGCCAGAGGTCAGAGGAGAATGGGCACCAGGGGACGGTTCGAGCTGTATGATAGAAAGGAAACAGTGATCAATTCGCCACACGTTATACAACCAAGGTAAGCAGAAGAAGAGCATCTCTGAACGCACAGTCGTCGAACTTTGAGGGAAGATGGCTACAGCAGCAGAAGCCACATAGTGGTTGCATCTTTACAGCTAAGAACAGGAAACTGAGGGGCTACAATTTGCACCAGCTCACGAAATTGGACAGTTAGAAGATTGGAAAAACGTTGGCCTGGTCTGATGAGTTCGGATTTCTGATGCGGACATTCGGATGGAAGGGTCAGAATTGGCGGGTCAACAACTGAAAGCATGGAGCCATCCTGCCCTTGTATTAACGGTTACGGATGGTGTGGGTGTCATGGTGTGGGGAAGATTTTCTTGGCACCTTTGGGCCTTTTGGTACCATTGAGCATCGTGCAACACCACAGCCTACATGAGTATTGTTGCTGACCATGTCCATCCCTTTATGACCACAATGTAACCAACATCTGATGGCTACTTTCAGCAGGACTAATGAGCATGTCATAAAGATGGACTCATCTCAGATGGTTTCTTGAACATGACAATGAGGCACTGTACTCAAATGGCCTACACAGGTTCACAAGATTCTCAAATCCAAATAGGCATCTTTGGATGTGGTGGAACGTTCTTTGGAAGATGAAGATTTGCATAAGGAGGTGCAGCCGACAAATTGCGGCAACTGTGTGATAGCCACATGTCAAATGGACCAAAATCTCTGAGGAATGCTTCCGCACCTTGTTGATCTCTACCACAAAGAATTGAGGCAGTTCTGAAGGAAAAGGGGGTCCAACCCGTTACTAGCATGGTGGACCTAATAAAGTGGCCGCGTTGAGTGTATGTCATGGATATAACTGTAGCACAAAAAAAAATAAAAAAGGTCAGAAAGTAGCTTTAAGAAAACATATAGGGGCACATTTACTTACCCATCTTAGACGATCCCTGCCGGGACTTTGTCCGGCGAGGGGATTCGGGTCTGCACGATGAACTAAGATCGTGCGTCCAATTTCCGACATATGTCGCTTCACCGCTGAGGTCCGACCGGAGTTCACCTTCTTTCCCGGTGCATGTGATGCTGGCTTGCGACAACCAATTGCGTTTTAATTCCCCTGTTTGTTCCCGAATTAGTAGGGTTGTTGAGTCAGGGCCCCCCCCGATTCGTGTCGCATGCAAGCCGAAGCCGAGGCAAAATTCCTATCGCGTGCTACAAACACCCGGGGCAATAGGTCAAAAAGGAAAAAAAATAGTGAAACCCGACGAACATGCGGCGTTTGGACCCTTAGTAAATGGCCCCATAGAGTTTAATCAGATACTACTAAGGACAGGTGGAGTACGAAGACCTTGGCACAGCAGCATGCTTTCATTCCCAACCCATTACCCCTTCTTCCAGTGTTGCCCCCATGATTTCTCACAAGACAAAAATCTTGCTACTTACTGATCTGAAAATTTGGAGTAGTCCACACAGGTATTATGTGCTCTGGGGGCTAAGGAATACCCCGGTTGCACAAACGACTCCAATTAGCATACAAAACGGGAATGACACAGAAACTGCCATCATGCACCAAAATAATAAAGGTATTTGGAAATCATGTTGAATTGACCTACAAACACGATTCAAAACGTATGGTGGGAGGGGGGTAATGTCCCGGTAAAGGAGCATACAGGCAGTCCCGGGATACATAAAAAATGATAGGTTTTGCAGGTTTGTTATTAAGTTGAATTGTATGCAAGTCGGAATTGTTATACTTTATAATTGAACCCCCCGCCCAAAAGTATTTTGGCCTCTGTGGACAACTGGATTTTAACAATGTTGGATTGTCATCAAAACCGGTGAACTATAAATCTTACAGACACCATGATAAGTTACAGCTGTTTATTGTAGCCGCAGGCTCTAAAGTACAGTAAAAATTAACAAAACCAGAGGTGCGCTTTGTAACTGGGGTCGCTGTAAGTCGGGTGTTCTTAAGTCGGGGACCGCCTATTATTTTGGGCTAACATTCCAAGTCATTATACCTATTATCTTATGCACAAGAGCCAACCCACAAAAACTATTATTGTTTTTTTAATTATGGTCCTAGCTTTTTTTATTGAGGGATAAGGTTTGGAGGTTAGAAACTCTTTGATGAAAGATGCAAGACAATTTGAAGGCAGGGATATTTAAAGATTTTCAATTTTTTTTTTAGATTTAGAAGGCGCCAACATAGTTAGTAGGGTTCGGTGGCTTTTCGCGTTTAGATTTCAAAAATGGTTATATTACGTTAGCTTAAAAATTTTACGATCATGCACATTCCGTGATCACGTAGCAGGGTGCTGATGGGTAACAGAAGGAATGCTCCGTCTGTCAACTTGCTAGATGTTTTGTTACTGACAATGCACCTGTCACCACCCCATTCACTCTCATACCTCGAGTGGTCCTAATGAAGGACACTGTCTACATTTGCGGGAAGGGGTCTTTCACACTGGTATGGACCTCCGCGATATTTGTCACAACAGAGAATCATGTCTTTAATGGACTTTTGATAATGACTTCCTTTAGTGGCCGTTGCACCTCTACCATAGGTGTCTGCAGTTCTATCAATTTCGTTAAGTAAAGGAAGCATTAAGGGATTTGGTAGATAACGGAGCTTTAAACACAGCTGACTGAAGCCGTAGATAGTCATATGGCAGATTTAAAACCGGCCATTCGCGATTTCCAGCGGCGAATTTCTCTGCTCTGGATTCGGGTCCGGCCAGGATTTCTGAAGGAAAGTTCCTCCGCCGTCCACCAGGTGAGCGATGCTGCGATTGAAAATCAATCTCAACGCGAAAGGAATGCCACCACCTCGGACCAGGGGAAGGTAAGCGCTCCCCAAGCGACACTTTTCGGTTTTTAATGCGGACGGTTTTCCGCGTACGTAGGGGTCTTCGTGCGGCCCACGCCACCAGATTTCTGTCGCGCGACATGCCGGCGCGATGCACAATCGATCACGTGCCGCCACAATCCCGGGGCAATTCCGTTACAATCGGCGCAAAAACGGAAATATTGGGTAACCACGGTCGGGGAAAACGCGATTCGGGCACTTAGTAAATGACCCCCAATGGTTTGGCCGTTTCTTACTTCCAAAGGCCCCCCCTTGGTTACTAATTCATTATATGCATGGCCACAGATCGGGGATGAACCTTCCCCTATGGCAGCTGACCTACTCAGCCCTAGGTTTGTGCCCAACCATCACAACAGGGAATCACAATATAAAGACCTGGCCTGCAAGGAGGAGTGACAGAGAAATGGGTTACCCCCTGGAAAACCACATCCAATCCTATCCTAACAATAGCCCGTCAATGTTTTATTGCTGGGATACACATTATTAATATCAAAGGCCAATCTACATTGTGTACACAGATGATAAATACAAGGTAACAGGACATCAATACTCAGAACAGGTGATGGATGACACAGCCTATTCACGGCACATTCTGCACATTATTCCATCCCAAGAAACTAAGGCATAAGTATTGAGGAGCTATTTTCCACCATTGATCAATGAGACCTATTGTGTATCTTTGAACCATTATTTGATCCCAAATAGCGTATGGGAGGTGAAAGAGCGAGTTACTGCTTCAAGCTTCTTGTCTCTAAAAGTTTTTTGGAATAGGTGTCCTACGGTGTATTGTTATCCCATCTTGCACACAAGGACAGAGGTTGCGTTAGAAGTCCTTGTGGATCTCAAAAATTCCAGGGGACCTTGTAAAATATGGCATCATTTGCTGCATGGTTAGAACTGGTTGCGAGGTGGGGGCAGGGCGTTTCATGGCTTCATTGGCTGTAAGAAAAGAAAAACCAAGAAATTAAAGGTCATAGTCCGTGAACTGTGAAAAGAACAACATGGCAATGAGAAAAAAAGGAATAGTGCTCGTCATAGTTCCCATTCAGACCGGTTTTAGATTTTTAAAAGCAGCAGAGTTACTCTACAAGCTACAGGCAGATGAGGGATCTTTATCCAGGGAGGAACATACAGAGCGGACTTGTGTGTGTTATAGGTCAGGTAGCAGAGGAGAGTGTCATCGATATGATCTCTGATCTGTCTCATCCTCTCGTTTTTCGTGTCAGGATTACCCGAAAGTGTTGTATGATAAAACCCTGACCCTGTAATCTAAACACAAAATTGTCAGCCACATGCCATCTATAGCACAGAGGAATCACGAAGTGTGCTTAGAGAGTCCCCCATCCCACCCTCGATTTTTGCACTGACCATGATTGAGTTATAGGAGCTTAAAAGCAATAAAACTGAGTAAAATCTGCAAGTAAGGGGGTTATTAAAATGATCTTTATTTTGTAAACATCACTAAGGGATTCAAAAGTCTACCTTGTGCCCTGGTAAAGCCCTTCGACCCAGAACAAATGGAACTATAAAAGTACAAAAACTACAGTATCAGGAACAGCGGATGAAAGAGCAACCTGCCTCTGAGCACCACAATCTAAATGGGAAGAGTCATGGCATAGGTGATCCTAATAAGTGATCCTGAATAAGATGGGTTTTAAGGTTACATTGAATATTTGGAATTTGGGGGCCAGTCTGAGGATTTTGGTTAGAGTTCTAGAGTATGGGGGCGCACAGGAGACTCACGGAAATGGGTGTGAGAAGAGGGGAGGGCAATAGAGTGAAGTCGTTGGGGATAAGTCCAAGATATTACTGACATATAATATTAGCAGGGAAAAGGAAAAGTATTTTACCAATTAGCATAATCTGCGAGCGAGTGAGTTGACCTCCCTGGTGCCGCAGTAATTGAGTAACCTCTGCAAGATGAAATGAGGCGGGCTAAAAAGCGCAACCTAGACGATCATTGTGCTCATTACACAAATAAGCATTCCCATATTACCAGAAACAATGAGAGAAGTCTAAAAGCGCATTCCTTTCCTTGTAAAAATACATGCTAATAGTTCAAGGGTGAGTAAAAACCGGTGGTGATCTAAACTTTATGTGGCCCTTCCTTCAGAAACTTGTTACATGTAGGTGAGGGGAAGGAGATAAGAAGTCAGATTCCAATGATCATGGTTCAAACCCCATCTATTGACAAGCCTAACACATCCATAGCGCTCCATTAATGGCTATGGGTTAGAAAGTGCGACGAGGTGAAAAGCATAAAACAAGTGAACGCTATGTTACAGGAGAGAAAACTTTACCAAATTATGGACTTTTAAAATGTTTTAACCTTTATGATACCACTTAGAATAAACACTCACTGTGACCATGTATCCAGAAACAGCCATAAACTCTACACTACGTTACCCAACAGCGCCCATGGAGAAACACAATCTATTACAGGCTGAGAATTAGCAAGATTTAGGTTTTTGTTTCCAATTGTGAGAAGTGCCAGTAATCCTCTTCCTTCACCGATGTTATCTTACCCCTCATATTGGAAAAAAACACCATATAGAAAGAAAGATGTCCAAGAGGTGGCCCAGCAGCAGCTGGTAAAGTGTCCTTGTATAGGTAAAGAAACCTGCAATAAAGTAGCACAGGCTTTACACATAAAAGTAAAGTACTGTATATACCCGAGCATAAAGCCGATCCGAGTATAAGCTGAGACCACTAATTTTAACACAAAAAACCTGAAGAACTATATGACTCGAGGGTGTAAGCGAGGGTGGAAAATGCATCGGCAAAGCCTCCCCAGTGTGTAGCATGCCGCCCCCCTCCCAGTGCGTCGGCATGCCGCAAACCCTACACAGAGATTGGCCTGCCGAACCCAACCCCCGCATACCATCGCGCTGGCTGCCGCACCACCAATAGCTCCATCCCAGCGCTTGGCGGCCGACCCCCAACTGCAAACCGAAGAGATTGACTGCAAGACCACCACCACGCCAAGCGTTGGCCTGCCGACCCACCCCCTCCCAGAGCAGGCGGCATGAAGACGACAACCAACCCCCCATTAAAAGCGATTGGCAGGAAGAAAAAAACCAGTACAAAAGCGCGTGGAATGCAGGCACCCCCACCACCTCACCAAAAGAGCTCTGGCCTGACCCGCCAAACACACCCCTCCCAGCGCTGGCCAAGGCCGCCCCCGACTCCCAGCGCTTGCCTGACCGCCCCCCCCCCCTCCCACCCTCCCAGCGAGTGGCCTGCCGCCCCCCCTCCCAGCGCGTGGCCTGCCGCCCCCCCTCCCAGTGCGTGGGCCTGCCCCCCTCCCAGTGCGTGGCCTCCCCCCCCTCCCCGGAGTGGCGGCCGCCCCCTCCTAGTGTGTAGCCTGCTGCCAACCCCCACCCCCGAGAGTACATGGGTTACCCCCATCCCCCTAAAGTGCGTGGGACGGCCGCCCCCCATCCCTAGTTGTGTAGCGTGCCCACCCCCCACCCCCCGAGTACAGGGATACCACCACCCACCCTACCAGTGCGTGGCCGCTGGATGAGACACTTTTTGTTTTTGTTCTTGACTTGGTGTAAGCCGAGTTTACGGTTTTTCAGCAGTTTTTTGTGTTTTTGAAAAAATAGGCTGATACTCGGGTATCTGCGGTATATGGGGGTCAAATATGGGAATCAAACCATAGTATCCTGCTTATGGAATACACCCGAGTTAAGCCAATCAATTATTGACCATGGCTTGTGGACACTTTTCATCGGAAATGAGTGCACATTGGAAACTCTTACAAACCAACAACCTATAAAAGGGAACATTATTGCATGGTTCTTTCCAGGACCTTGAACCTGCACTTCACATTATGTATAAAAATTAGAATTGCATTTACATTGATGCAAAATGACACAGGAGGTCAGTCTACCAAGGCCGGGTGGGTTAAAGGAAAGTGACAAAGGTCTCATTTTATATAAAATTAAGAAATGTAAAAAACATTTTACTGGCGCCATGCAGGAGATAAACACACGGCGAAGTGGGCAGCAAAAGGGGAAAAAATGTAATCATTGATATTATAAAGTAGTTATCTCTGTATAATTATCGGTTTGTGGTTACGTTTAATTGCGGTGCCGAGGCTTTTTACAGATGCCTTTAACATTGTGCTCGTTTGCATTGATTCAGAGCCATAAGCCTATGCGCTCCTCTTTTAGCCTCTAAAAATGACTCTTCTAGTCTCCACGAGAGATGTTTATTTAAAGTATAGGTTACGTTTTAGCCTAAACGAGGAAATGCCTCGGAGAATTCTCTTAGAGGATCACCAATATTGGACCTATTTTTATAAACTCTCTTCAGTTCAGAGGAGCCCACCGGTCAGTGTGAAGGCCATCAGCCCCTGCCTGCGTAGTTTACCATGTCACGCAGCCTTCAACATGCAAAAAAGCGCTGGGGAACTGAGCCACTCAGGATAGGAAAATTGTTTCCAGGCTATCTCTTTTAGTTTGACACTCGATAGTCTATATTCTCTGTAGACTAATGCAAGAGCAGAGAAATAGTCATTTGAGAGGCTAGCAGAGAAAAAGAGGACACCCAGACTAAGCGACGCATAACACTTAATAAAACAGTGATTCACTGGTGTCATTAAGAGGAGAAATCATCTTTCAATCACTTGTTATTGTGAAATCTTTGTATGAACAGGTTAAGGAGTGTCTCAAAATTGTATATTTAGATGCAGCTTCCACTCCCAACCATGGACTGTCTGTAAATTGCAGTGGTTGATGTACCAAGGAGCATAATGAAAGGGACTCACCAGATCTAAACCCATTGAAATACCAGCGCTTCAGGTTAGGGTTAGTGAATGGTCATATTATAGGGTGATGGCGAACATTTTAGGAGACTGAGTGGGCCAAAATACAATAAACCACCCACATATTTATCGCAAAGATGCAAATACAGAAAGTTAATTTGTGATCATTACTCCCTGCTCTGTCACATTCTTTCATTGATACCAGCCCCCTGGAGGAAACCAATAAAGCAGGAGAATAGAAGAAATTGGATGAAATTGTAATTACCTACAGGGTCCCATAAACGGGAAGGATTGTCGGGTGGAGCAGGAGCTACAATGATAATCCCAGATTGTTTCACACATTCCTGCTATCCCAGTAGTGCCAGGTAAGCGCTGTTGTCAATTTAAAATAGATCGGTGCACAGCAAGTCCAGGGCTGTTGGGACTCAGAAGCGATTACCTGGAGTCTCTCTGGGGTGGCCTGGGCTGCCACAGAAAGGGCTCGAGTGCCACCTTGGCACCAGGCATAGGTTGCAACCACTGTCCTAATATGGACATGTACCCCTTTGGGGAAAATTTGATCTCTCTATACAAAGACTCCTGGCTGCCATAGAGCCAAGACAGGTGCATCTGAAGTGAAGCGCTCCCTCCGTTAAGTTAAAACTGCACATTAACCAAATAAAAAATTGCCACCAAACTCCTATGCAAAGGGCATTAGAAGAGACACTTTTTTGCCCAAGTTAGAGGCTGAGAGGAGGGTACTTAGATACCCCAATCTTGAGCTCTACGGTGACAAGAAAAAAGGGTATTCAAAACGCATTGTGACTGCTCAGTTAACAGTGTAGGCGTTAAGAGGAACTGTCACAGGGACCTCATTTCACTAAGACAGGTTACAGAAAGGCCCATCACTGCTGCATGCAAAGATGGCTTTCTGCTTCGCTAAGCATTTGCATTTCAGATTAATTGTGTGATAACATAACTTGATCTGACAAAATACACTGTGGTAGTTCCATGGGTTGGCCATTAGTTTGAATGCATTTTACAAAAAAACATGTGACTTGTCGTGTTACCATCATCAGATTCTGGCAACCACGTTCGTGCTCCGTATAGTCCTCCCTCTACCACTGATGGTCAGGCTCTGACCTCGTGAAGGAAACAGGAGGCAGGAGCTGTACAGAGAGAAAAAAGGTGTAGGCTGAGAGACGTGAGGATAGGTGAGCAGCGCAGACAAGTACTTGTTTTTGAAAAAGCATCCACACAAAAAGTCCAACCCTGGTACTAAAAAGAGGAATTTGTCAGGATGCAAGGGCAAGTTATTATACCAACAATTATAGGGTACTGCAAATGTTTAGAGAAAACAGGAAAAACATCTTTGCAGTGCAGGGTCGAATGGCTTTGCAAACAGAGTTCTTAATGAAATACTAGGTCACTAGTGACAGGTCCCTTTCAGACAAGTTATCTCATTTAGATGTACTGCACCTCTGGAATATTAGCCTTTCCTGTTCTCAACCTTGCTGCCCTCGCCATATTACACAATTATCTGTTTTCACTTGCTCCAGAAAATCCTAATGGCATCACCCACTGTGCCTTATCTCTCAGTTTGTCGCACTGACGAACAGGGCGAGGTGAGGGGGGGGAGCAGGAAGAGCCATAATCTTCTGCTGCAGATTCCTCCCCATTAATCAGACATGTAGACAAAGATCCACCGAGTGTGCAGAAAAGAAAGCACTAACAGTATCAGGACTGCTGAGACATTGATGTGAAATTCAGGGATCTCATTAAGGCAGCCATATTGGGACAGTGAATCACAACCCCCTCAAAAAGGCTCAACACAAAGATCACAGAAAATGGGCAAATGTATTTTACGTGAATTTTTTGTGTATTGGAATTTTTTTTCCAGTTCCTTAGTACCTGCATGAGGGAAAATGAAAAACAGTACGATCATGGAGCAACAAGCAAGTATAAATGGATCAAGTCCACGGTGGGTGCACGCTCCAACAAACCGATCCACCAGTTTGTAAGATAAAATATTTAAAAAAAAAATGCAATAATGCAGCGATCCAGTTAGGTACTGAGTGCTGCTTCATTGATTTTTTTGGATGCATGGAAGATAAAAAACTGACTGATTAGTAAAGTAGTAAATTTATTATGAAGAGAAAAACAAAAACACCCCATATAGCTTGTATACAGAGAAAAAAATTATAAAAGGTCTTAAGAAGTATCACAGCATCACCCCCTCTAAGGAAAGGGGGGCAATTTAAATTGAGGTTTTTTTACTTTCCTAATTTACTACTTTTTGAAAACCCTTGGGGTACTTTAACCCTAGGGAATCTGATCTGTATTTCAGTATATGGCAATTTATACACATGATCATTACAGTGTGACGCTTGGAATTGTAAACAAAATCTGCAGAAGAAAGCGAAACCCATACAGCCTTGGAGCTCACTGAGACCCCAGGCTGTCATGGCAACAGATCGCCGCATCCCCAGTTATCTAAGGGGGAGAGAGAAGTGGACATGCAATAGCAAAACAGCTGCCAGGCAAGGCGTTAACACCCTTCTGTATAATTCACAGTCCGCACACAGTGTGAAGAGGTTAACCCGACAGTAAGAGGCAGGAATAAATGCCAGGCATAATAGCACGGTAGTGAAATCTACTGCCTGATTTATTGATCTGGCTTCATGTTTGGCGGTCGCCAAAGTATAATACATGTAGTCATAGGCGGCTTTGTAATATGTCTGAGATCTATTCATACAATGCACATATATTATTGGAGGGGGATTAAATTGAAGTTCTGCAAGTGAGGTAGGTGCACTATAGGAATGTTAAGGGCCCCCAGTGATCAGTATGGGAGAACTATGGCAGATGCCATATTAATGCAGTGAGACAGAGAGTTGTTGGATGGTGTACATAAATAGGGCGTGTCAGTCCAGCAGGCCAGAATGTATGGCCCGAATCTGATTGCGTGAATGATGTGAAAGCACCTTAAAGGAAATCTACCATTAAATCATTAAAGAATAATCCATCAAGATTGTTCCAAATTAGACCCAGGCACCGTGACTGCTGGTATAATATTATAATCTGTTATCCATGGCCCCTCCTCCCTTTAAAATCAACTTTTTAGAATTATGAGAAACAAGCTGAGCGGGTTTGGGGGTGTGACCAGAGACCCTCGTGTGCAGATTTGAAAGACTGTTACACTTAACACACCCCAACTCTGCCTGATGCACAGCTCCCACAGTCCCGATTGCAGGGAAAGTCACGTTTTCTCTTTGCCCTGCGTACGGGCGGGCAGCGATGAGATTGTCACGGATTTTCCCCCCCAGTCTCGACGCTGTGTCCTACAAATTCTGTTGACAGCCAGAAAACTGATCGTACCAGAGGCTGTACAGACATCGGGCAGGGAATCCTTTAAGAGAAGTGTCGAGCTGGGAGAGCAAGGACCACACAATCAGGTAGATAAGCATCGTCCATATGGTCACTGCATCTCCGAGGGTTCCCAGAAGCAGACATCGGGCAGGGAAATCATTTCAGCAGAAGTGCGGCTTAGCGGGAGAGCAGGGACCCGTCTCATCAGGTTCATACAGATCTGTGCCAATATATGGTCACTGCATTCCTAGGGTTCCCCAGAGAGCCATCGGGAAGGGAATCCTTTCGGAGAAGAGTCGGCCTTATGCGGAGAGCACGGACCACGTATAAGGTCAATCTATCCATATATGGGTCTCCAGGGCTTCCCCAGAACAGATCTATTTAGTTAAATTAAATAAAGTTTTGCCCAGGCTGAGATTTGAACCTGGGACCCTCTGCACTGCAGACAGGGAGCCTTAACTAATGAGCTATAAGCATAGTGGTACTTATCCGCAGGTTATGGTAACTAAGAAGTGTCATCTGCCACTGTTACACTGTGACAAAGACTAAGGCACTTGCTATATAAAGAGGAATCTTCTAAGAGAATATTATTGTAATATTATGTTATTTAAATTTTATTATTTTTAGTATTATGGAGACGATTATTAATAATAGTAAAAATAATAACAATCTCAATAATCATAATAATATAACGCAAAATAATAATAAGTCTCAATAATGACAATAATCCTCTAGAAGATCCTTCCATATCCACCAAGCATTTAATCTGGGTAAACAGTGTGAACAGTATCATAGTTCTTAGTTACCCAATTTAATCTTGTAATCACGAGGTCATAGCTCAGTTGGTTGGGGCACTGTGACATTATTGTACATGGGACACTGCAGGTTAGGTTCCCCATTGTCCCTCTTTCCCTTTCACAAAATGTTGGAGGTATGGCCGAAGTAATTAACGGCAGAGTGAAAGCTTCAACCACACAGTGGTAGTGGGAAGTGCTGCACAGTGTAACCACAGAACTCTGGTAGGTAACGCCCCCCCCCCCCCCAAAGGGACCTCCTGGTTCATTAGTCTCATTTCGAAAAGTGCTTAAGAGAGAAGGCCATAGATAACAAAATATAGGATTGTTACAAAATTTACAGTGATCTGGGTGTATGAGAAGCGCGTTTGCTTATCCTTGGATTGATTCTGTAGATTTTTTTTTTTAAATCCCATACAATATTCGAACAATAAATTAATGTAATTAACATAGTCAACATTGAAGAGTGTAATGTAAAAAAAAAACTACTACCACAGCAGGGCTTCCACTGGTTATAAGATCCTCACTGCCAGGCCCCGGACCGGACAAGTTTTAGCATTAACAGACTTTATAGATTCACTTTCTTCCCTAGAAAACAATAAGAATACACAATATTTCTAAATACAGATGAATATAACTTAAAGAAGTAACGGTCATTTGAAATAATTTTCCTAAAAAAATAAAAAAAAAAATTCTAGTGAGTGAAACGTCTTGGACATTTTTGAAGTATGTTAAAGGGAGAAAAAAAAAAGATACCAAAAGAAATATTTTTTTTTATAAACAAATTGGGTGGTCACATTAATGTTTTTTATGTTTTAGTAATGTACATGAATTTTTCAAACAAATCTTTACATGCGCCAATCGATATTGCTTTTAGTTACTATGTCCTGCAATATTCACTGTGGCCAATGGGCTTCATAAGCGACAGACATTTCTAATTACACCATGGGATTTCTGTGCTTGCAGTTCACTCATGTACATCTAGACAGAAGATAACACCTCTCTATATATAAATGATAATAAAAAAAAACATCCACATAATCACTACTTTTAATAGATGATGGCCACAGCTTTTTTTACCCCCTTCCTGACTAGAACAAACTCTCATGTCATCTCAGACGTCATTTCCACGTCATGAGGCTGCCGTGTAAAGCATTTCTCTAAATGCTGTTCTAGAAGCTGAGGAGAGGAGATAGCTCAGCATAATACAGACATAATGAGAAAAATAAATCTACACTCAGAGATTAAAAAAACAAAATATATTATATTTGTTATCTGTACTACTAATGAAACAATACAAAAAATTGGCGACCATCCCTTTAAAAAAAAAAAAAATTCCACCTTAGCCAGTGGTTAGGTAAAGAGCACATATTTTGCTTGTATAATGTTGACTGCACTAAAGAGTATTAATGAATGATATAATGTTAATGTTACTTAAAGTAGGGGTGTCTATACAGCCTGCAGTTGTTGCACATTAACCCTTCTTCAGAACTTAAAGGAAATCTTACTATGAAAAAGTATATCATGATTAAACCAAGGACACTTATAATCATATAGTGCAGGCACCCATGGATGTCAATCTTTATAAAATCAACGTTACAACTATACTAATGAGTCAAAGGGCGGTGTTGTTACCAAAAACCCCTCTGTGCTGCAGATCGCAGGCCTTGTTTAGGCGCACTTTCCTCATCCTCCTTCCCCCTTATGTCAAAAACTTTTCCTCTGCTGCAGTGAGATTACAAAGGCAGAGGGGCGGGAATTGTCCAAAGGAAGCAGAGAGGCAATGTGCTGCTAACAGTGTAGAAAGCCTGTGAAGCTGCATCAGGAGGGATCTGGTAACAGAGCCCCTTCAAGGCTCATGAGCATAATTTTAAAAGTTGATTTTACTTAGAAGGAAGGGGCATGGATAACAAATATAAGAAGCTTACCATATTTTGGACTAGAAGGCGCACCCTCAAAATGCCGCTAAACGTCTAGGTTTCTACATAAGGGGCTCCGGCTTAAACGGGGGGGGACATGATTATAAGGATGAGATGACCAGCAGGGTGGCAGCACCTGGCAACAATCAAGGCAGCTGTTGTCTGTAAGTACGGTTCAGGCGCAACTGGACTAAACGTGCGGAACTTTGATTTCGAGAAAATCAAAGGATTTTTTTTGTGCGCCTTAAGTCGCAAAATACGATACCACAATTCCCGGTATGGATTATGAGCATGGTCCCTGGTAACATGTGAGGATTTGAATGGAAGATATTATCTACAAATTGCCTCCATACATCAGTTACAGATAACTAGCTTGGAAATCAAATGCTTGATGCTTTTGGCCTGTAGCTTAAATCGGCAAAGCCAAATTTGTTGATGACGCAGCAGGGAATACTGCCAACAAAAGGGACCAAACTGTCCCTTGAAACCAACATCAGATGAGTTTTTTTTCCATTGTTTTCTCCCCACGGTGTCAGATGAGGATTGTTATAAGCGTATGCATTTGGCAGTTCTGACCCGTCGCATCACATTTCACCTTAGCCAATGGTAATCTGTGGTGCCGTAACCATCACTGTATTTAGACTACAACTCTCTCCTGGTGGGAGAGCTTCTGTTAAAATCAATGAATGTCACATCAAAAAAGAAAAAATGCATTTCTAGAACAAAAAATACTGTTCCTACTGATGATCATTGTCTTAGCAGTTTTCTCAAACAATCTATGACCTCACATACGTTACTTATTTTACACGGTTCTTGTTCACAAGCAGTAAATAATATTTAGGGAATTGGGGATTTGGTATGTTCCTCGTCTGTGAATCAGATTGTACCGTTAATCATGCAACCATGAAAGGAAAGAAAAGATTCGAACATACGAGACCATGAGAGGTCCATACCACAAGAAGCTGTGATTACGTAACAATTGGCGGAGATAGGAAGTTCTAGGAACAGAGAAAGGCTGCGTGGGGACACACAGTTATGACCTAGTGGAAGCCACCGACTAGTCTCTTAAAAACGCTATAATGTAAGTAGGTTTAACCTAAGAAGAGCGGCACTCTAGTGGTAAATACGAATCAATTATATGGGAGGTCACTAAAAGAGAATATCCTCGGGATAAGGGATGAAGTCTGAACAGGAGGTCAAGTGTTCAAGCATTAGATTGCACGACTGAGGTCTCCAGAATACACTATTAATTTAATTAAGGGACTGCTGGTATTCTAAAAGATAGCCGGGACGTGAGGATTAGCCCAAAAAAGGGCTATCCTCACATCCCATTCATCCAACTACCACCCGTTCTACCTTTATAGGTAGAATCGTGGTGGTAGGTTGCCTTTAATATGGCATCCATTGTACAGTTATAGGTGCTATAGAACCTAAGATAGAGGTGACACTCCCCCTGCAGTCTCTAAAACAGACTCATATCAGGCAAATATGATTCTTCTCATTGCATTTGCATACAATTTTAAAGTTGATTTTTTTTTTTATAGGTGAATGGGGGAGAGCGAATTCTAGAAGCACATCGAGGATGTTAGTTTAATGGGGTAAACTCTGGTGACAGTGTCTCTAAAAATAAGTAATTCTTTTTGCCGGATGTGACGTCTAGTGGTCAGACTGAGGCAAGAGGTCATTATACAGAGAGGGGGAGATAACACTGACCGATCATTACATCACTACTGACAATAGATGATGTCACAGCTTATCTACATAGAGGTCATTGTACAGGGAGGAGGAGATAAGCTGTGACATCATCTATTGTCAGTAGTGATGTAATGATGGGTCACTGTTATCTATATAGAGGTCATTGTGAAGGGAGGGGGAGGAGATAAGCTGTGACATCTATTGTCAGTAGTGATGTAATGATGGGTCACTGTTATCTATATATAGGTTGTTGTACAGGGAGGAGGAGATAAGCTGTGACATCATCTATTGTCAGTAGTGATGTAATGATGGGTCATTGTTATCTATATAGAGGTCATTGTACAGGGAGAGGGAGGAGATAAGCTGTGACATCATCTATTGTCAGTAGTGATGTAATGATGGGTCATTGTTATCTATATAGAGGTCATTGTACAGGGAGGGGAGGAGATAAGCTGTGACATCTATTGTCAGTAGTGATGTAATGATGGGTCACTGTTATCTATATATAGGTTGTTGTACAGGGAGGAGGAGATAAGCTGTGACATCATCTATTGTCAGTAGTAGTATGGCAGTAGATGGACAGGATCGATCAGGCAACCTAGGGTTAAAGTACCTGTAGGAGTCTGAAAAACAGTATAAATAAAAAAAAAAAAAAAAAGTTTAAAAAATATATAATAAAAACCACTAAAAACCAAATCACCCCCCCTTTCCCTAGAACGATATAAATTACAAGAAACAGTAAAAATCATAAACACATTAGGTATCACCTTGTACGGAAAAATACCCGATCTATCAAAAATATCGGTTTTTCACTGCCTTAACCCTGTAACTGAAAAATCCGCGCCCAACGTAGAAAATTGCAATTTTTTGCCATTTAGCAAAAAGAATTTAAAAAATTCTATATAAAGTGTCAAAATGGTCGCAACAGTATTAAAAATGATAACATTGTAAACGTCATCA
The DNA here is from genome assembly GCA_019512145.1 of Engystomops pustulosus. Classification (NCBI taxonomy): domain Eukaryota; kingdom Metazoa; phylum Chordata; class Amphibia; order Anura; family Leptodactylidae; genus Engystomops; species Engystomops pustulosus. Next base: position 242,142,665 of record CM033642.1, on the reverse strand, counting down.
AATCGCAGACAAATAACGACACCATACACAGCTCATACACCCAAGAATAAAAAGTTATTGGCCCCCAGAAGATGCAAAATTCCCCCCCAACAAAATTTGTACAGGTGGTTTTAATTTTTAAATGTATGAAAACATATAAAACCATACAAATTTGTATTTAATCTTACCGACCCAAAGAATAAAGCAGACATGTCATTGGGGTGCACAGAGAAATCGTAAAATCCAGCCCCACAAGCAAATACGGCACAAATGCGGGTTTTTTATACAATTTCACTGCATTTGGAATGTTTCACGTCTTCCCAGTACCCACGGCATGGATATTAAATCACCAACACATGTTGTTAGGCAGAAAATAAGCCATCACCACAGCTGTGGCATGGAAAAATAAAAAAAATTACAGATTTTGAAGGTGGGAGGGAGTGAAATGTAAAACGAAACCAACAAAACAAAAAAGGGCTGCGGCGTTAAGGGGTACATCAGCTTTTGCAGCGCTGCGTAATATGTAGGCGCATATAAAATAAAGAATTATTGATGTATATTATTATGGGATTGGCGAGGTTGGGACCCTATTTTATTTTCTGGGCAGGGTCAGATCTGGCAGTAAAATTGCCCACTGGGAAAATTAAATTTTCATTCATTCTCATAATGACTAATATTTACAGCAACATTTAATAAAGCAAATTTTCCGCTTCCAAATCATAATCCCCATCACTTTTATTGGTGGGGGGTTATCACGGGGGGTCCGTGAAGCAATGCCTGCACCTGGCCATGGAGGTAGGTAATTGATTTCAGTAATATACTACACTAATCAACACTGAACCGCTCGTATTTGCTCTTTATCTCCTCTTGGGAAATTATAAATATGCAGCATCCTTAAAACTCATAATTTAGGCAAATCCGGTTGCCAAGTAACAGCCGCTCCGGTGTGACTGATGCTCCTCGAGATTTTGTTTGACCTGTTAACGCCTTGTAAAAACATATCCCGTGTGAAATAAGACGGATATATAAAAAAAATATCAAGCTGCTCCTGCACGTCTACATAACTGCGTAAAAATCTAGCAGTTATGTAAGGCAACGCGTACAGGGAGGGAAGCAGCATTGGCTACGATCTGAGAGTTTCATTAAAACAGCCGTTTAATAGAAGAAGATAAACAAAAAAGTTTATAACATATTTTTGAAAATACTTTCAGCACTAACATTAAAGGAAAACCCACCATGTGTTTTATATGCATAGTGAACCAAACCACACCTTGAGAATGCTGTAGTGACAACTGATGCCGAAACATATCTGTTCAATCCTGTGGATTTGCTCAAAAACTATTATAAAATTCAGGACCTTGGGAAAGATGGGTGCAGACTACCTGTGTCATAAACACATTACACGGAGCTTTCTGAACTGTCCCAGTACACACCTGAGTGGATAACTAAGACACAGCAGCTGTGGGATGTGCAGCGATTGATTAATTTGCCTCTCAGGGACAACACGGTGAATACCGCTTTCTCTGGGCAGTGCACAATTAGGGTGAGGAGAAGCGTTGGTGCAGCCACAGGAGCGAACGAGCCTCATATCATATTATAATTGTTTTTATCAGCAAAACCATCAGGATAAACAAGATGTGTTTCTGCATCGGTGTAGCTACAGCGAGGTTAGTTTGCCTCATAATGAATAAAGCAAATGGTAGATTTCCGTAGGTTATATTCCACACCACGATACTACTCTCCGTTGTAAGCTATAATAATGACGTGTCCAGACCTAAGACTGCCATGGCCCTGGGCGTATGATATTATAGCCCCTACAAGTCTGGAATTCACTTACTTCTGGTACTAGAATCAAGCTTCTTGGGAATGGAGATGTGTCCCTTGCGATGATTTAATCTTCGTTCAAAGTTTTTGAAATGGTTTGTGTAATGTATGAAGAGCCTCTCTTTATAAGAGAAGGTGCCACCTGGACCACCTGCGTTATGATCCATACTGAATGGAGGCTGGCAAGAATCGCACGCACAGACATTGGGATAGGTCTTCTGTTCCTCCCAGTGCCACTGAAGCAGCCAGAGGAGGAAAATCCAGCAGCAGTACGATTTGGCCTGACTGGTTCGTGGTGTTTCCCCAGTGATGTCACTGTCTTACTGTTAGACCTCTCCGAGTGCATGCTCAGCGGAGGGGGGTGATGCTCAGCAGGAGTGGAAGGTGTGAATAGTAGTTGCCTTCATCAAGCATTTTCCATCAGTATCACAAACACTGGCAAAATAGAAGAAAAAAAATAACGCCCCACTCTACCCAGTATACACTCACCGGCCACCTTTATTAGGATATTACTCGTCCCAATGTCTTTAAATGCTTTACTCTTTCAATCAGTCAATCACATGGCGGCCAACTCCAGTGCATTTAGGCATGTTAGACATGGTCAGACAATCTCCTGCAGTTCAAGTTCAACAGGTCATTATGGGGAAAAAGGTGATTTGATGGTGCCTTGAACGTGGCATGGTTGTTGGTGCCAGAAGGCTGGTCTGAGTATTTCACGAAACTGCTGATCTACTGGGATTTTCAGCACACAACCATCTCTAGGGTTTACAGAGAATGGTCTGAAAAAAAAAAACATCACCAGGGAGGGCAGTTCTTGTGGCGGGAAATGCCTGTTGATGCCAAGGTAGAGGAGAATGGCCACGACTGGTTCGCTGCTGATAGAAAGGCACAGTGACTCAATTCGCCACACGTTACAACCAAGGTAAGCAGAAAGGCATCTCTGAACGCACAGTGTCGAACTTCCTGAGGGGCGATGGGCTACAGCAAGCAGAAGACCACAATCGGTCTTGCACTCTTTCAGCTAAGAACAGGAAACTGAGCGTACTCATTGACAAGCTCATCGAAATTGGACAGTAGAAGATTGGAAAAACGGCCTGGTCTGATGAGTCTCGATTATGCTGCGACATTCGGATGGAAGGGTCAGAATGGCGTCAACAACATGAAGCTCATGGAGACATCCTGCCTTGTATTAACGGTTACAGGCTGGTGTGTGGTGGTTGGTGCGGGGTGAAATTCTTGCACTTGGTCTGTACCATTGATCGCCGTGCAACACCACAGCACTACTAGGTTGGCTGACCTATCTACCACAACTAAAGACCAACATCTATGGGGGATGGTTTTTTTGTCATATAACATCTCATGCTTATTATGTTATCATACTGACATGGGACTATTACTCAGCATGTGCACTATATATGGCCTAAACATCACAAGTAATGGAACCCTTGGTATGTGCAGTTTTGGATGTGGTTGTGTGATACGTTCTTATTGGAGAGAGACGATTTCGCAAATCGCAGTGCGGACAAATGGGCAACTGTGTGATGCCACATGTCAAATGGACCAAAATCTTGAGGAATGCTTCCAGCACCTCGTTGTGTATTCTATACCACAAAGAATTGAGGCAGTTCTGAAGGCAAAAGGGGGTCAACCCGTTTACTAGCATGGTGGACCTATAAAGTGGCCGCGTGAGTGTATGTCTATGGATATTAACTGTAGCACAAAAAAAAATAAAAAGGTCAGAACGTAGCTTAAGAAAACATAGAGGGGCACATTTACTACCCTCCGTAGCGATCCCTGCCGTGCTTTGTCTGACGGCGAGAGGGATTCGGGTCTGCAGATAACTAAGATCGTGCGTCCAATTGACCCATCTGTCGCTTCCCGCTGAGGTCCGCGGCGTTCACCTTCTTTCTTCCGGTGCATTGTGAGTGCTGGTTCTTGCGACACAATTGGCTTTTTAAATTCCCGTTGTCCGAATTAGTCGGGTTGTCTGAAGTCAGGCCCCCCCCGATTTGTGTCGCATGCAAGCCGACGCCGATGCCACACAATCCTATCGCGTGCTGGCTACACACACCGGGCAATTCAGGTCAAAAAGGAAAAAAAATTGTTGAAACCCGACGAAAATGCGGCGTTTGGACCCTTAGTAAATGTGCCCCATAGAGTGTTTAAATCCATATACTAATAAGACAGTTGGTGTACGAAGACCTTGGCACCAGCAGCATGCTGTTCATCCCAGACCACTTACCCCTTTTCCAGTGTTGCCCCCATGAATTCTCACAAGACAAATCTGCTACTTATTGATGAAAATGGGAGTAGTCACACAGGTATTATGGTGCTCCGGGGCTAAAGGACTACCCCGGTTGCACCACTCCTCATTAGCATATCAAAACGGGAATGATCACAGAAAGAAAGCGCATTAATGCACCAAAATATAAAGGTATGTTGGAAATCATGTTTAATTGCCCTACAACACGATTCACATCGGATGGTGGAGGAGGTAATGTCCCCTTAAGGAGCATACAGGCAGTCCCGGGTTACATAACAACGATAGGTTCTGCAGGTTTGTTCTTAAGTTGAAATGTAGCAAGTCGGAATTATTGTATTACTTTATAATTGAAACCCCAGCCCAAAATTATTTTGGTCTCTGTGACAACTGGATTTTAAAATGTTTGGATTGTCATAAAAACCAGGATGAACTATAAATCTTACAGACACCACTGATAATGTTACACAGTGTTTTGTACTATTGCGAGGCTCGAAGGTAAAGTACAGTAAAAATTACAACATACCAGAGGGTCGTTGTAGTAACTAGGGGGTCGTCTGTAAGTCGGGTGTTTTAAGTCGGGGGACCGCCTATTATTTTGGGCTCACATCCAAGTCATTTTACCATATCTTATTACAAGAGCCACACACTTTTATTGTTTTTTTATTATGGTTTCTTTAGCTTTCTTTATTAAGGGGATAAGGTTTGGAGGGTAGAAACTCTTTGCTGCTAAAGATGCAAGACAATTTTTGAAGGCAGGGATTATTTAAAGATTTTCAATTTTTTTAGATTTAGAATGGAAGTCCAACATAGTTAGTAGGGTTCTATTTGGTTTTTCGCGTTTTTAGATTTCATAAAATGGTATATTATATAATAAAAAACCCTAAAAACTCAAATCACCCCCCTTTCCCTAGAACTGATATAAATATAAAGAAACAGTAAAAATCATAAACACATTAGGTATCACCTTGTCCGAAAATACCCGATCTATCAAAATATATCGGTTTTTCACTGCGTTTAACCCTGTAACTGAAAATCGCGCCCAAAGTAGAAAATTGCACTTTTTTGCCATTTAAAAAAAAATTAAAAATTCTATAAAAAGTGATCAAAAGGTCGCACAGTCCTAAAAATGATAACATTGTAAACGTCATCAAAATCCGCAAATAACGACACCATCCACAGCTCCATACACCAAAGTATAAAAAAGTTATTGGCACCAGAAGATGGCAAAATCCCCCCCAAAAAATTTGTACAGGTGGTTTTAATTTTTTTAAATGTATGAAAACATTATAAAACCTATACAAATTTGTTATCCCCATAATCGTACCGACCCAAAGAATAAAGCAGACATGTCATTTGGGGTGCACAGTGAAATCCGTAAAATCCAAAGCCACAAGACTTACGGCAACAAACTGGGTTTTTTTACCAATTTCACTCATTTTGGAATTGTTTCCAGCCGTCCGTACACGGCATGGAATATTAATTAACACCCTTTTGAAGTGTAATTTATTACGCAGAAAACAAGCCATAACACAGATTTTTGAAGGTGGGGAGTGAAAAATGAAAACGCAAAAACAAAAAAGGGCTGCGGCGTTAAGGGGTTAACATGCTTTGTGCAGCGCTGCGTAATATGTAGGCGCTATATAAAATAAAGAATTATTGATTATTATTATTATATGGGTATGGGGAGCACCTATTTTATTTTCTGGGCAGGGTCAGATCTGGCAGTAAAATTGCCCACTGGGATATCACATTTTCATTATTCATTTCTATAATTGACTAATATTTACAGCAACATTTAATAAAGCAAATTATTGTCCCAATTCCATAATCCCATCACTTTTATGGTGGGGGGGTATCAGGGGGTCCGTGAAGCAATGCCTGCACCTGGCCATGGAGTAACGTAATGATTTCAGATAATTACTACACTAATCTAACACTGAACCGCTCTTGTATTTGCTCTTTATCTCCTCTTGGGAAATTATAAATATGCAGCATCCTTAAAACTCATTAATTTAGGCAACGTCACGGTTGCCAAGTAACAGCCGCTCGGTGTGACTGATGCTCCTCGAGATTTGTTAGACCTGTTAACGCCTTGTAAAAACATATCCCTGTGAAATAAGACGGTATATATAAAAAAAATATCAAGCTGCTCCTGCACGTCTACATAACTGCGTAAAAATCTAGCAGTTATGTAAAGGCACGCGTGACAGGGAGGCGAAGCAGCATTGGCTACGATCTGAGAGTTTCATTAAAAAGCCGTTTAATAGAAGATAAACAAAAAAGTTATATAACATATTTTTGAATAATTTTACAGCACTCACATTTAAAGGAAACCCACCATTTGTTTTTATGCATAGTGAACCAAACACACCTTGAGAATGCTGTAGTGACACTGATGCAGAAACATATCTTGTTCAATCCCTGTGGATTTGCTCAAAAACTATTATAAAATTCAGGACCTTGGGAAAGCTGGGTGCAGACTACCTGTCGTACATAAACACATTACACGGAGCTTTCTGAACTGTCCAGACAACCTGAGCTGGATAACTAAGACACAGCAGCTGGGGGATGGTGCAGCGATTGATTAATTCTGCCTCTCAGGGACAACACGGTGAATACAGCTTTCTCTGGAGCAGTGCACAATTAGGGTGAGGAGAAGCGTTGGTGCAGCCACAGGAGAGACAGAGCCTCATTATCATAATTTTATAATTGTTTTTACAGCAAAACAACTCAGGGATTAAACAAGATGTGTTTCTGCATCAGTGTAGCTACAGCGAGGTATGTTTGCATCATAATGCATAAAAGCAAATGGTAGATTTCCGTTAAGGTTATATTCACATCACGATACTACTCTCCGTTGTAAGGCTATAATACTGATGTGTCCAGACTAAGACTGCCATGGCCCCTGGGCCGTATGAATATTATAGCCCCTACAAGTCTGGAATTCACTTCACTTCTGGTACTAGAATCAAGCTTCTTTGGGAATGGAGGATGTGTCCCTTCTGCCGGATTTTAATCTTCGGTCAAAGTTTTTGAAATGGTTTGTGTAAATGTGTATGAAGAGCCCTTCTCTTTATAAGAGAAGGGCTGCCGCCTGGACCACCTGCGTTATGATCCAATACTGAATGGAGGGCTGGCAAGAATTGCACGCACAGACATTGGGATAGGTCTTCTGTTCCTCCCAGTCGCACTGAAGCAGCCAGAGGAGTGAAAATCAGCAGCAGCCTACGATTGGCCTGCTAGTGATGTTCAGGGTGTTTCCCCCAGTGATGTCACTGTCCTTACTGCAGACCTCTCCGAGTGCATGCTCAGCGGAGGCTGGGGTGGATGCTCAGCAGGAGGGAGAAGGATGGAATACGTAGTTTGCCTTCCATCAAGCATTTTCCACAGTATACAACATACACTGTGCAAATAGAAGCAAAAAAATAACGCCTACATCTACCAGTATACACTCACCGGCCACTTTATTAGGTACACCTGTCCAACTGCTCGTTAACACTTAATTTCTAATCAGCCAATCACATGGCATTTAGGCATGTAGACATGGTCAAGACCAATCCGGCAGTTCAAGCAACAAGAGCTGCAGTTATATGGGGAAAAGAAAGGTGATTTGAGTGCTTGAACGTGGCCATGGGTTGTTGGTGCCAGAGGGCTGGTCTGGGTATTTCCAAACTGCTGATCTACTGGGATTTTCAGCATCACAACCACTCTAGGGTTTACAGAGAATGGTCTGAAACGAAAAAACATCACCAGTGGAGGGCGTAGCATCTGTGTGGCGCGAATATGGCCTGGTTGATGCCAGAGGTCAGAGGAGAATGGGCACGGGACGGTTCGCTGCTTGATAGAAAGGCAACAGTGATCAATTCGCACACGTTATACAACCAAGGTAAGCAGAAAGGCACTCTGAACGCCACAGTCGTCGAACTCCCCCTTGAGGGGAGATGGCTACAGCAGACGCAGAAGACCAACATAGGGCTTGCACTACTTTCAGCTAAGAACAGGAAACTGAGCGTACCATTTGACACCAGCTCACGAAATTGGACAGTATGAAGATTGGAAGAAACTGGCCTGGTCTGATGAGTTCGGATTATGCTGCGACATTCGGATGGAAGGGTAGATGGCGGTCAACAACATGAAGTAGCCTCATGGAGCCATCCTGCCCTTGTATTAACGGTTCAGGATGGTGGTGGGGTCATGGTGTGGGGAAATTTTCTTGGCACCTTTGGGTCCTTGGTACCAATTGAGCATCGTGCAACCCACAGCCTATCATGAGTATTGTTGCTGACCATGTCCATCCCTTATGACCACAAGTAACCAACATCTGATGGCTACTTTAGAGGATAATGCAGCATGTCATAAGATGGACTCATCTCAGATGGTTTCTTGAACATGACAATGAGGCACTGTACTCAAATGGCGTCTACACAGTCACAAGATTCTCAATCAATAGGCATCTTTGGATGTGGTGGAACGTTCTTTGGAAGATGAAGATTTGCATAAGGATGTGCAGCCGACAAATTGCGGCAACTGTGTGATGCCACATGTCAATATGGACCAAAATCTCTGAGGAATGCTTCCAGCACACTTGTTGATCTATACCACAAAGAATTGAGGCAGTTCTGAAGGCAAAAGGGGGTCCAACCCGTTACTAGCATGGTGGACCTAATAAAGTGGCCCGCGTGAGTGTATGTCTATGGATATAACTGTAGCACAAAAAAAAATAAAAAAGGTCAGAAGTAGCTTAAGAAAACATAAGGGGCACATTTACTACCCTCTAGCGATCCCTGCCGGGCTTTGTCCGGCGAGGGGATTCGGGTCTGCACGATGAATAAGATCGTGCGTCCAATTTCCGACATCTGTCGCTTCCCGCTGAGGTCCGACGGAGTCACCTTCTTTCTCCGGTGCATTGTGATGCTGGTTCTTGCGGACAACAATTGCTTTTTAATTCCCGCGTTTGTTCCCGAATTAAGTCGGGTGTCTGAGTCAGGCCCCCCGATTGTGTCGCATGCAAAGCCGAAGCCGAGGCACACAACCTATGCGGCTGTGCTACACACACCCGGGGCAATTCAGGTCAAAAAGGAAAAAAAATGTTGAAAACCCGACGAACATGCGGCGTTTGGACCCTTAGAGTAAATGGCCCATAGATGTTTAATCCATATACTAACTAAGACAGGTGGGTCGAAGACCTTGGCACCAGCGCATGCTTCATCCCAGACCACTTACCCCTTCTTCCAGTGTTGCCCCCATGATTCTCACAAGACAAAATCTTGTACTTATGATGAAAATTGGAGTAGTCCACACAGGTATATATGTGCTCCTGGGGCTAAGGACTACCCGGTTGCACAAACGCCTCAATTAGCATATCAAAACGGGAAATATCACAGAAGAACGAAACGATATGCACCAAAATATAAAGGTATGTTGGAAATGCATGTTGAATTGCCCTACAACACGATTCACAAACGATGGTGGAGAGGGGTAATGTCCCGTAAGGAGATACAGGCAGTCCACGGGATACATAAAAAGATAGGTTTTGCAGGTTTGTTCATTAAGTTGAATTGTAGGCAAGTTCGGAATATTGTATATACTTTATAATTGAAACCCCAGCGCCCAAAAGTATTTTGGTCCTCTGTGCGACAACTGGATTTTAACATGTTGGATTGTCATAAAAACCGGATTGAACTATAAATCTTACAGACACCACTGATAAGTTACAGCTGGTTTGTATTTGCCGACAGGCATCTTAACGAATAAAGTACAGTTAAACATAATGTGTAACAACCACACTCACGAGGTAGCGACTTTGAAGGTAACTGGGGGTCGTCTGTAAGTCGGGTGTTCTTAAGTCGGGGACCGCCTTATTATTTTGGGCTCACATCCAAGTCATTATACCTATTATCTTATGCACAAGAGCCAACCCACAAAAACTATTATTGTTTTTTTAATTATGGTCCTAGCTTTCTTTTATTGAGGGATAAGGTTTGGAGGTAGAAACTCTTTGCTGCTAAAGATGCAAGACAATTTTTGAAGGCAGGGATTATTTAAAGATTTTCAATTTTTTTAGATTTAGAATGGAGTCCAACATAGTTAGTAGGGTTCTTTGGCTTTTTCGCTTTTTAGATTTCATAAAATGGTTATATTACGTAGCTTAAAAATTTTACGATCAAGCATCATTCCCTGTGATCACGTAGCAGGGTGCTGATGGGTAACAGAAGGAACCTGCTCCGTCTGTCACACTTGCTAGATGTTTTGTTACTGACAACGCACCTGTACACCACCCCATTCACTCTCATTCACTCGAGTGTCCTAATGAGGACACTGTCTACATTTGCGGAAGGGTTCTTTTCACACCTGCGTATGGACCTCCGTTATCTTCTGTCCATAACAGAAGACTCATGTTTTTAATGGACTTTTGATGACTTCCGTTAGTGTCCGTTTGCACCTCTACCGTTAGGTTTCTGCACCTTCTATCCAATTTCCGTTCAAGTAAAGGAAGCATTAAGGGATTTGGTAGATAACGGAGCTCTAAACACAGCTGTAAACTGAGCCGTAGATAGTCAATGGGGCAGATTTACTTACCCGGCCCATTCGCGATCCAGCGGCGCGTTCTCTGCTCTGGATTCGGGTCCGGCCGGGATTTATGAAGGCAGTTCCTCCGCCGTCCACCAGGTGGCGCTGCTGCGCTGAAAATCATCTCAACGCGCCGGAATGCACCACCTCGGACCAGGTGAAGGTAAGCGCTCCCCAAGCGACACTTTTTCGGTTTTTAAATGCGGCGGTTTTTCCGAATACGTCGGGTCTTCGTTCGGCCACGCCCCCAGATTTCCGTTGCGCGCATGCCGGCGCCGATGCGCCACAATCCGATCGCGTGCGCCACAATCCCGGGGCAATTCAGGTACAATCAGCGCAAAACGGAAATATTCGGGTAACACGTCGGGAAAACGCGATTCGGGCCCTTAGTAAATGACCCCCAATGTGTTGGCCGTTTCTTACTTCCAAATGCCCCCCTTCGTGTTACTAATCATTCATAATGCTATGGCCACAGATCGGGGCTGAATCCTTTCCCCTCTGGCAGCTGACCTACCTCAGCACTAGGTTTGTGCTCCAACCATCACAAACAGGGAATCACAATATAAAGACCTGGCTGCAAGGAGAGTGACAGAGAATGGGTTTACCCCCTGGAAACACATCCAATTCTATCCTAACAATAGCCCGTCAATGTTTTATTCTGGGAATACACCATTAAATCAATGGCCAATCTACCATTGTGTACACAGCATGATAAATACAGGTAACATGACATCAATACTCAGACCCGGCTGATGGATGAAACAGCCTATTCACGGCACATTCTGCAATTATTCCATCCCAAGAAACTAAGGCATTAAGTATTGATGAGCTATTTTACACCATGATCAATGAGACCTATTTTTGTATTCTTTGAACCATTATTTGAGTCCCAAATAGCGTATGGGGATGAAAGAGCGAGCTACTGCTTCAGCTTCTTGTCTTACCAGTTTTTGGAATAGGTGTCCTACGGTCGTCTTGTTATCCCATTCTTGCACACAAGGGCAGAGGTTGTCGTAGAAGTCCTTGTGGATCTCAAAAATATCCTGGACCTTGTAAAATATGGCATCTATTTGCTGCATGGTTAGAACTGGTTGCGAGGTGGTGGCAGTGGCTTTCAGTGGCTTCATTGGCTGTAAGAAAAGAAAAACCAAGAATTAAAGGTCATTTAGTCGTGAAACTGTGAAAAGAACAAATGGGCAATGAACTAAAAAGGAATAAGTGCACGTCATCAGTTCCCATTCAGACGGTTTAGATTTTTAAAGCAGCAGAGTTACTCTACAAGCTACAGGCAGATGAGGTCTTTATCCAGGGGAAGGAGACATAGCAGAGCGGACTCTGTGTGTGTTATAGGTCAGTTAGCAGAGCTGAGAGTGTCATCGATCTGATCTCTGATCTGTCTCATCTCTCGTTTTCTGTGTCAGATACTAGAAAGTGTAGATAAACCCTGTACCCTGATAATCTAAACACATTGTCAGCACATGGCATCTCATAGCACAGAGGAATCACGAAGTGTCTGCTTAGAGAGTCCCCATCCCACCCTCGATTTTTGCACTGACCATGATGAGTTATAGGAGCTTAAAAAGCATAAAAAACTGAGTAAAATGTAAAGTAAGGGGTTTTAAATGATCTTTATTGTGTGAACATCACTAAGGGATCAAAATGTATACCTTTTTGCCCTGGTAAAGCCCCTTTAAGACCAGAACAAATGGAACTATAAAAGATATAAAACTACAGTCATCAGTCTTCAACAAGCGAAGGAGCACCTGCCTATGAGACCTACAATCTAAATGGAAGAGCATGGCATAGGTCAGTGATGGCTACCTATGACACGCGTGTCAGTGCTGACACACGTAGCCATTTTCACTGACACGGGCGCCTGAGAGTTAAGTTTCATCCTACATGACCAGGTGCAGTAGCCGGGAGGCTGAGAGATTCCATGAGCTTCCAGCGCCCCCTCCTCCTCCTCCCCCGGGCCGACCTCTCCCCATGTGTGAGCTGTGCCTAGTGTTCCAGTCGCACAGGTATCAGCATGGAGCACAGCAGGAGAGGGACCCGGCATACACCAGGAGGCTTCTGCAGCTCCTGAAGTTGTGGTGGGGGGCGGGGGAGGATGGCAGCACAGTCAGAGGTCACATCGCTGCTGCCCTGTGTGAGATGTCCCAGGCAACTGCCACCTATAGACAACTGACCAATCAAGCCAGGGGCAAAGGGTGAAGGACACAAAACTCTCATCATATTAGTAAGTAAGGTCAGTGCACTGTATGATAGAAGACAGTCATCGGGCTGTGTGTTCGTTTTGTGACTTACAAGCCAGGAAATAATTTGCAACGCCTTTGCAAATCGCCAGACATTGCGATTATTTTGCTCCTCAACCTTCTCCATGCCAAGATGGCATGAGGGAGAGGTAGACAGCGGCGCCGCGACTCGCTATAACCTGTGAAGTTTCATGACTGAAAGTTCACAGGTTACTAAGCATTTCCACACTTGTCTGATTGTAACGATCTCTTACAATGTGCGATTTGCACATAGAATGGCAGTACATGGTAGGATCAAATCGACAACCTACAGTTAACAGTACCCTAGAAGTTAAATAGTATACAGATTTATTATTAAACTAAATATCACAAAATTATGTTTTTTTGTCATGTGTGACACACCACCCGAGTTATGCTTGGTTTTTTGGCGAATTTTTGACACGCCAAGCTCAAAAAGGCTGCCCATCACTGGCAAGGTGATCCTAAATAAGTGATCCTGAATAGATGGGTTTTAAGGTTACATTTGAATATTGGATTTGGGGGACGTCTGGAGACATTTTGTTTTAGAGTTCTAGAGTATGGGGGGCGCACAGGAGAAGAAATCATGGAAAGGGTGTGAGAAGAAGGGAGGGCAATAGAGTGAATACGTGTAGGACCACGATATTACTGACATATAAAGCCATTAGCAGGGAAAGGAAGTATTTACCAATTAGCATAATGCTGCGCGCGAGGTGCGTCTGACCTCCTGGTGCGCAGTCATTGACGTCACCTCTGCAAGATGTAAATGAGGGGGCAATAAAGCGCAACCTAGACGATCATGTGCTCATTACAAATAAATAAGCGTTCCCAAATTACCAGAAAAAACTGAGATAAGTACTAAAAGCGCATTCCTTTCCTTATACTACATGCTAATAGTTCATAGGGAGTAAAACCAGGTGGTGATCTAAACTTTTATGTGGCCCTTCCTTCAGATAACTCTGTTACATGTAGGTGAGGAGCTAAGAAGTCAGATCTCCAGACTGGTCAAATCCAACCCAATTCTATTGACAAGCCAAACACATCAATAGCGATCATTAATGGCTCTGGAGAAAGTGCGACAAGGTGAAAAAGTCAACAACAAGTGAACGCTATGTTACAGGGAGAAAACTTTACAAATATGGACTTTTAAAAGTTTTAACCTTATGATACAGAGTATAAATATAAACATGTATTTTCACACACACTTATATAACACTCACTGTGACATTGTATCTAGAAACCAGCCATAAACTCTTACTACATACGTTACCAACCAGCGCCAATGAGAACACAAATCTATTACAGGTGAAACTTGATATTAGCAAGGATTTCATGGTTTTGTTTCCAATTGTGAGAAGTTGCCAGTAATCCTCTTCCCTTCCCGCTTTTATCTTACCCCTCATATGGAAAAAACACCATATAGAAAGAAAGATGCCAAGGAGGTGGCCAGCAGCAGTGGTAAAGTGTCCTTGATAGTAAATAACCTGGCAAAAATGTAGCACAGGCTTTACACATAAAAGTAAATTACTGTAGAATACCTCGAGTCTAAGCTGAGAACACCTAATTTTAACACAAAAAAACTGGAAGAACTATTGACTCGAGAGTCAAGCCGAGGTGGAAAACCCATCGGTCACACCTCCAAGTCTGTGACTCGACCCCCCCCCCTCCAAGCATGCGTCGCATGCCGCCCCCCCCCATCCCAGTGAGTGGCCTGCCGCACCCCATCCCAGTGCGTGGCCTGCCGCCCCCCCCCTCCCAGTGCGTGGCCTGCCGCCCCCCCCTCCCAGTGCGTGGCGGCCGCCCCCCCTCCCAGTGCCTTGAAGCTGACGCCCCCCATCCCAGTGTGTAGCCTGACGCCCGCCCCCCCCCCCCCCCCCCCCCCTCCCAGTGTGGTAGTCTGCCTGGATGAGTACACTTTTTTTTTTGTTTTGACTGAGTGTAAGCAGAGTTACAGGTTTTTCAGCAATTTTGGTGCTTGAAAAAAACTAGGTAGTATGGGAGATCAAACCATAGTCTCCTTCTTCTGGAATACACCCGAGTAAGCCAATCAATATTGACCTATGCTTGCTGGACACGTTTTCATCGGAATCTTTACAACCAACAAAACCTATAAAAGGGAACATTATTGCAGGTTTTTTTCCAAGGCCTGACTGCACTTCCAATTCTGTAAACATTAGAATTGCATTTACATTGAGTGCAAATGACACAGGAGGCTCAGTCTATCCAGGCCGGGTGTGTTAAAGGAAAGTGACAAAGGTCTCATTTTATTATTAAAATTAGAAATGTAAAAACATTTATCTGGCTACATTGCCAGGAGATCAAACACGGCTAAGGGGCAGCAACAGGGGAAAAATTGAAGCACTTATTATTATAAAGTAGTTATCTCTGTACTAATTCATCGGTTGTGGTTACAGTTTAATTTCTGTGCCTATGGCTCTTACAGACTGCCTTTAAAATTTGTTTTTGCATGATTCAGAGCCATCAAGCCTATGACGCTCCTCTTTAGCCTATAAAAATGACTATTCTCGTCTCACAAGAGATTATGTTTATTTAAGGTATAGGTTAGTTTTAACTACCAGGAAATGCTTTGGAGTTACTTCCCTTATAGGTCACCAATATTGTACCTATTTTTATAAACATCCTCTTCTGTTCAGAGGAGCCACGGTCACGTGAGTGCCATCTACCCCTGCCCTGCGACGTCCCATGTCATGCAGCACTTTTACATGCAAAAGCAGCTGGTAAACGAGCACCTCAGGATATGAAATATTGTTTCCAGCATTATCTCTTTTAGTTTGACACTCGCTAGTCTATAATCTCTGTAGACTAATGCAAAAGAGCAGAGAATAGTCATTTTGAGAGGCTAGCGTAGAAAAAGATGCACACCCAGACTAAGCGACTCTATAACACTCTAAAAACAGTGTATTCTGGTGTCAATTTAAAGAGGAGAATATCATCGTTCAAATAATGTTATTGTGAGTTCTTTGTATAACAGGCAGTTAAGGGAGTGTCTCAAATTGTATCTTTAGCTGCAGCTCTCACTCCCAAACCAGACGTCTGTAAATTGCAGTTGGTTATGTACAAGGAGCATAATAAAGGGACTCACCAGATTTAAACCCATTGAAATACCAGCAGCTTCAGGTTGGGTAGTGAATGTCTCTATAGGGTGATGGCGAACCTTTTAGAGACGAGTGGCCAAAATACAATCAAGACCAATTATTTATCGCAAAGTGCCAATTACAGAAACTTAATTGTGATTCATACTCCCTGCTCTGTCCATGCTTTCATTGATACCAGCCCCTGAGGAACACAAAAACAGAGAATAGAAGAAATTGGAGATGATCATTGTAGCTTCCTCCAGGGTCCATAAACGGGAAGGATTGTCGGGCTGGAGCAGGAGCTACAATGATAATCCAGATCTGTTCACAACTTCCTGATCCTCAGTAGTGCCAGGTAGCGCTGTCCCTTTAAAATATCTTGTGCACAGCAAGTCCAGGGCTGTCTGGGACTGCAGGAAGAGATCCTGGAGTCTCTCTGGTGATGGCCTGGGTGCCCACAGAAAGGGCTCCGAGTGCCACCTCTGGCACCAGGCATAGGTTCGCCCCACTGTCCTATATGGACATGTGTACTCCCTTGGGGAAAATTTGATTCTCATCTATACAAAGACTCCTGGCTGCCATAGAGCCAAGACAGGTGCATCTGAAGTGAAGGCTCCCTGCATTTTAGTTAAAACCCGTACATTAACAATAAAAAAATTGCCACCAAACTCATATGCAAAGGGCATTAGAAGAGACACTTTTTGCCCAAAGTTTAGAGGCTGAAGAGGAGTGTCACTTTAGATACCCCAAGCCTCCAAAAGTGTTCAAAACTGCATTGTGACGCTCAGTAACAGTGTAGGCGTTAAGGGAACTGTCACCAGGGACTCATTTTCACTAAGACAGGTTACAGAAGGCCCATCACTTCTGCATTGCAAAGATGGCTTTCTGCTTGCTAAGCATTTGCACTACAAGATAATTGTGTGATAACATAACTTGCATCCTGACAAAATCCTCTGTGTAGTTCCAGGGGTTGGCCTTTAGTTTGAATGCATTTCATTAAAAAAACATGTGACTTGTCTTTGTTACTCACTCCTCAGATTTGGCAACCCACCGTTGTGCTCCGTATAGCTCCTCCCTCTCCACTGATGGTCAGGCTCTGACCTCTGTGAAGGAAACAGGAGGCAGGAGCTGTACAGAGAGAAAAAAAGGTGTGGCTGAGAGAGCTGAGGAGGTGAGCAGCGCAGACAAGTCACATGTTTTTGAAAAGCATCCAAAACAAAAGTCCAACCCCTGGGACTAAAAAGAGGAATTTGTCAGGATGCAAGGCAGTATAACACACAATTATAGTGTAATGCAAATGCTTAGAGAAAACAGGAAAACATCTTTGCAAGTGCAGGGTCGATTGGCTTTTGCAACCGGTCCTTAATGAAAACTAGGTCCTAGTGACAGGTTCCATTTAGACAAGTCTCTGCATTTAATGTACCTGCACCTCTGGAGTATTAGCCGCATCCCTGTTCTAACCTTGCTGCCCTCTTCCTATATACACAATTATCTGTTTCACTGCTCCAGAAAATCTAATGGCATCACCCACTGTGCCTTATCTCTCAGTTTGTCTCACTGACGACACAGGGCGAGGTGAGGGAGCAGGAAGAGCCATAATCTTCTGCTGCAGATTCCTCCTTTATCCGACATGTAGACAAAGATCCACCGAGTTTGCAGAAAGCACTAAAGTATCAGGACTGCTGAGACACTGATGAACATTCAGGGATTATCATTAAGGCAGTCATCTTGGGACAGTTAATCACAACCCCCTCAAAAGGCTCAAATACAAAGCTCACAAGAAATGGAGACAAATGTATTTTACAGTAATTTTATTGTGTTTGGAATTTTTTTAGCTTCCTTAGTACATGCATGGAAAATGAAAAACAGTACGATCATGGAGCAACACAGCAAGTATAATGGATCAAGTCCACTGGTGGGTGCACGCTCCAACAAACCCGATCCACCAGTTTGTAAGATCAAATATTTTTTAAAAAAATGCAAAATTGTAAAGTAAGGGGTTAAATTGATCTTTATTGTGTAAACATCACTAAGGGATTCAAAATGTATACCTTTTTTGCCCTGGTAAAGCCCCTTTAAGACCAGAACAAATGGAACTATAAAAGATACAAAACTACAGTCATCAGGAACAAGCAGAAGGAGCACCCTGCCTATGAGCTCCCACAATCTAAATGGAAGAGTCATGGCATAGGTGATCCTAAATAAGTGATCCTGAATAGATGGGTTTTAAGGTTACATTTGAATATTTGGAATTTGGGGGACAGTCTGAGACATTTTGTTTTAGAGTTCTAGAGTATGGGGGCTGCACAGGAGAAATCACGGAAATGGGTGTGAGAAGAGGGAGGGCAATAGAGTGAATACGTGTGGGATAAGTCCAAGATATTACTGACATATAAAGCTATTAGCAGGGAAAGGAAGTATTTACCAATTAGCATAATGCTGCGCGCGAGGTGCGTCTGACCTCCCTGGTGCGCAGTCATTGACGTCACCTCTGCAAGATGTAAATGAGGGGCTAAAGCGCAACCTAGACGCATCATTGTGCTCATTACAATAAATAAGCATTCCCATATTACCCAGAAAAAACTGAGATAAGTACTAAAAGCGCATTCCTTTCCTTAAACTACATTGCTAATAGCTTCATAGGGTAAAACCAGGTGGTGATCTAAACTTTTATGTGGCCCTTCCTTCAGATAACTCTGTTACATGTAGGTGAGGAGCTAAGAAGTCAGATCTCCACTGATCATTGGTCAAACCCAATTCTATTGACAAGCCATAACACATCAATAGCGATCCATTAATGGCTCTGGGTAAGTGCGACGAGGTGAAAAGTCAACAACAAGTGACGCTATGTTACAGGGAGAAAACTTTTACAAATATGGACTTTTAAAAGTTTTAACCTTTATGATACACTTATATAACACTCACTGTGACATTGTATCTAGAAACCAGCCATAACTCTTACTACATACGTTACCCAACAGCGCCAATGAGAACACAATCTATTACAGGCTGAATATTAGCAAGGATTTCATGGCTTTGTTTCCAATTGTGAGAAGTGCCAGTAATCCTCTTCCCTTCCCGCTGTTATCTTACCCCTCATATGGAAAAAACACCATATAGAAAGAAAGATGTCCAAGAGGTGGTCCAGCAGCAGCTGGTAAAGTGCCCTTGTATAGGTAAATAACCTGGCAACAAATGTAGCACAGGCTTTACACATAAAAGTAAATTACTGTAGATACTCGAGCATAAGCCGATCCGAGTATAAGCTGAGACCCCTAATTTTAACACAAAAAACCTGGAAGAACCTATTGACTCGAGTGTAAGCCGAGGGTGGAAAATGCATCAGTCACAGCCTCCCAAGTGTGTAGCCTGCCGCCCCCCCCCCAGTGCGTCGGCATGCCGCAAACCCTACACAGAGATTGGCCTGCCGAACCCAACCCCCGCATACCATCGCGCTGGCTGCCGCACCACCAATAGCTCCATCCCAGCGCTTGGCGGCCGACCCCCAACTGCAAACCGAAGAGATTGACTGCAAGACCACCACCACGCCAAGCGTTGGCCTGCCGACCCACCCCCTCCCAGAGCAGGCGGCATGAAGACGACAACCAACCCCCCATTAAAAGCGATTGGCAGGAAGAAAAAAACCAGTACAAAAGCGCGTGGAATGCAGGCACCCCCACCACCTCACCAAAAGAGCTCTGGCCTGACCCGCCAAACACACCCCTCCCAGCGCTGGCCAAGGCCGCCCCCACTCCCATGCGCTGCCTGACCGCCCCCCCCCTCCCACTCCAGTGAGTGGCCTGCCGCCCCCCCTCCCAGGCGTGGCCTGCCGCCCCCCCCCAGTGGTGGCCTGCGCCCCCCTCCCAGTGCGTGGCCTCCCCCCCCTCCCCGGAGTGGCGGCCGCCCCCTCCTAGTGTGTAGCCTGCTGCCAACCCCCACCCCCGAGAGTACATGGGTTACCCCCATCCCCCTAAAGTGCGTGGGACGGCCGCCCCCCATCCCTAGTTGTGTAGCGTGCCCACCCCCCACCCCCCGAGTACAGGGATACCACCACCCACCCTACCAGTGCGTGGCCGCTGGATGAGACACTTTTTGTTTTTTTCTTGACTTGGTGTAAGCCGAGTTACGGTTTTTCAGCAGTTTTTTGTGTTGAAAAACTAGGCTTATACTCGGGTATATGCGGTATATGGGGTCAAATATGGGAATCAAACGATAGTATCCCTTCTTTCTGGAATGCACCCGAGTTAAGCCAATCAATATTGACCCTATGCTTGCTGGACACGTTTTCATCGGAGATGAGTGCACATTGGAACCTTTACAACCAACAACCCTATAAAAGGGAACATTATTGCAGGTTTCTTTCCAATGACCTGACCTGCACTTCCACATTCTGTAAACATTAGAATTGCATTTACATTGATGCAAATGACACAGGAGGCTCATGTCTATCCAGGCCGGGTGTGTTAAAGGAAAGTGACAAAGGTCTCATTTTATTATTAAAATTAAGAAATGTAAAAACATTTATCTGGCTACATTGCCAGGAGATCAACACGGCTAATGGGGCAGCAAAAGGGGAAAAATGTAATCATTTATTATTAATAAAGTAGTTATCTCTGTACTAATTCATCGGTTTGTGGTTACAGTTTAATTTCTGTGCCTATGGCTCTTACAGACTGCCTTTAAAATTTGTTGTTTGCATGATTCAGAGCCATCAAGCCTATGACGCTCCTCTTTTAGCCTCTAAAAATGACTCTTCTCGTCTCACACGAGATTATGTTTATTTATAAGTATATGGTTAAGTTTTAGCCTACACGAGGAAATGCCTCGAGTACATTCTCCTTATAGGATCACCAATATTGTACCTATTTTTATAAACATCCTCTTCAGTTCAGAGGAGCCACAGGTCACGTGAAGCGCCATCAGCCCTGCGACGTCCCATGTCACGCAGCACTTTCAACATGCAAAAGCAGCCTGGTAAACTGAGCACACTCAGGATATGAAATATTGTTTCCAGCATTATCTCTTTTAGTTTGACACTCGCTAGTCTATAATCTCTGTAGACTAATGCAAAAGAGCAGAGAATAGTCATTTTGAGAGGCTAGAAAAAGAGCATCACCCAGCTAAGTGACTCTATAACACCTAAAACAGTGATTCTGGTGTCAATTTAAAGAGGAGAATATCATCTTTCAAATCACATTGTTATTGTGAGTTCTTTGTATACAGGCAGTTAAGGAGTGTCTCAAATTGTATCTTTAGCTGCAGCTCTCACTCCCAACCATGACTGTCTGTAAATTGCAGTGGTTTATGTACAACAGGAGCATAAATAAAGGGACTCACCAGATTTAAACCCATTGAAATACCAGCAGCTTCAGGTAGGGTAGTGAATGTCCTATATAGGGTGATGGCGAACCTTTTAGAGACTGAGTGGCCAAACTACAATCAACACCCACTTATTTATCGCAAAGTGCCAATACAGAAATTTAATTTGTGATTTATACACCCTGCTCTGTCATAGCTTTCATTGATACCAGCACCCTGAGGACACCAATAAAGCAGAGAATTGAAGAAATTTGGATGAACATTGTAGCTTCCCTCCAGGGTCCCATAAACGGGAAGGATTGTCAGGGCTGGAGCAGGAGCTACAATGATAATCCAGATCTGTTCACACCTTCCTGCTCCTCCAGTAGTGCCAGGTAGCGCTGTCCCTTTAAAATAGCTCTGTGCACAGCAAGTCCAGGGCTGTCTGGGACTGCAGGAAGATACCTGGAGTCCTCTCTGGTGATGGCCTGGGTGCCCACAGAAAGGGCTCCGAGTGCCACCTCTGGCACCAGTGCCATAGGTTCGCCACCACTGTCCTATATGGACATTGTATCCCTTTGGGAAAATTTGATTCTCATCTATACAAAGACTCCTGGCTGCCATAGAGCCCAAGACAGGTGCATCTGAAGTGACGCGCTCCCTCATTTATGTTAAAACTCGCACATTTACCAATAAAAAATTGCCACCAAACTCATATGCAAAGGGCATTAGAAGAGACACTTTTTGCCCAAGTTTAGAGGCTGAAGAGGGAGTGTCACTTTAGATACCCCAATCCTGAGCTCTACGGTGACCAGAAAAAGGGTTGTTCAAAACGCATTGTGACTGCTCAGTAACAGTGTAGGCTTTAAGGGAACCTGTCACCAGGGACCTCATTTTCACTAAAGACAGGTTACAGAAGGCCATCACTTCTGCATTGCAAAGATGGCTTTCTGCTTTCGCTAAGCATTTGCATTACAAGATAATTGTGTGTTATAACATAACTTGCATCCTGACAAAATCCACTGTGTAGTTCCAGGGGTTGGCCTTTAGTTTGAATGCATTTCATAAAACAACATGTGACTTGTGTTACTCACTCCTCAGATTCTGGCACCCACCGTTGTGCTCCTGTATAGCTCCTCCCTCTCCCACTGATGTCAGGCTCTGACCTCTGTGAAGAAACAGGAGGCAGGAGCTGTACAGGAGAAAAAAGGTGTAGGCTGAGAGAGCTGAGGAGTGAGCAGCGCAGACAAGTCACATGTTTTTTGAAAAGCATCCAAACAAAAGTCCAACCCCTGGGACTAAAAAGAGGAATTTGTCAGGATGCAAGGCAAGTTATAACACACAATTATAGTGTAATGCAAATGCTTAGAGAAAACAGAAAACATCTTTGCAATGCAGGGTCGATTGGCTTTTGCAACCGGTCTTTAATGAAAACTAGTGACAGGTTCCCTTTAGACAAGTCTCTGCATTTATATGTACCTGCACCTCCGGAGATATTCAGCCTTTCCCTGTTCTCACCTTGCTGCCCTCTGCCTATATACACAATTATCTGTTTCACTGCTCCAGAACATCCTAATGGCATCACCCACTGTGCCTTATTCTCTCAGTTTGTCTCACTGACGACACAGGGCGAGGTGAGGGAGCAGGAAGAGCCATAATCTTCTGCTGCAGATTCCTCCTATTCATCAGACATGTAGACAAAGATCCACCGGAGTTTGCAGAAAGCACTAAAGTATCAGGACTGCTGAGACACTTGATGAACATTCAGGGATTATCATTAAGGCAGTCATCTTGGGACAGTTCATCACAACCCCTCAAAAAGGCTCAAATACAAAGCTCACAAGAAAATGGAGCAAATGTAATTTTACAGTAATTTTATTGTGTTTGGAATTTTTTTCCAGCTTCCTTAGTACATGCATGGAAAATGAAACAGTACGATCATGGAGCAACACAGCAAGTATAATGGATCAAGTCCACTGGTGGGTGCACGCCTCCAACAAACCCGATCCACCAGTTTGTAAGATCAAATATTTTAAAAAAAATGCAATATGCAGCACTCCAGTTAGAGTACTGGAGTGCTGCTTCATTGCATTTTTTTGGATGCATGGAATATAAAACACTGACTGATTAGTAAAGTAGTAAAATTTATTATGCAGAAAACAAACCCCCATATAGCTCTGTATACAGAGAAAAAAAATTATAAAAGGTCTTAAGAAGTCTCACAGCATCACCCCCTCTAAGGAAAGGGGGGCAATTTAAATTAATTTTTTTAACTTTTTATAATTTACTATTTTTTGAATACCCTCTGGGGTACTTTAACCCTAGGCAATCTGATCTGTATTTCAGTATATGGCAATTATACACATGATTCATTACAGTGTGCCGCTGGCACATTGTAACAAATCTGCAGAAACCATACAGCCTTGGATCTAACAGAGACCCCAGGCTGTCATGGCAACAGATCGCCGCTCCCCAGTGATCTTAAGGGGAGTGACAATCAATAGCAAAACAGCTGCCGGCAATGGGTTAACACCTTCTGTATAATTCACAGCTCCGCACACAGTGTGAAGAGGTTAAATAATACAGTGAAGAGGCAGGAATAAATGCCAGGCATAATAGCACGGTAGTGAAATCTACTGACTGATTTATTGATCTGGCTTTCATGCTCTTGGCGGTCGCCAAAAGTATAATTACATGTAGTCATAGGCCGGTGTAAATATGTCTGAGATATATTCATACAATGCACATATATATATTGGAGTTGGGATTTAAAATGAAGTTCTGCAAGATGATTGTAGGTGCACTATAGGAATGTTAAGGTGCCCAAGTGATCTGTATGGGAGAACTATTGGCAGCTGCATATATAATTATATAATATATATAATATTATATAATTGTATTAGTGTACATAAATAGGGCGTGTCAGTCCAGCAGAGCCAGAAATGTATGGCCCTGAATCCTGATTGCGTGAAAGCAACCTTAAAGGAAATCTACCATCTAAATCCATTAAGATAATCCATCAAGATTGTTCCAAATAGACCCAGGCACCGTGACTGTGGTAATAATCTTATATCTGTTATCCATGGCCTCCTTCCTTTTAAAATCAACTTTTAGAATTATGAGAACAAGCCTGAGGGGTTTTTGGGGGTGTGACCAGAGACCCACAGTGCTGCAGATTTAAAGACTGTTACACTTACACCCCCCAACTCTGCCTGATGCATAGCTCCCAACCGTCCCGATTTTGCCGGGAAAGTCACGTTTTTCTTACCTCTGCCCTGCGTCACGGGCAGCTATGAGATTGTCACAGATTTTCCCCCCAGGTCCCGCATGTCCCACGCTGTGTACGCAGAGTAAATACTTTGAAAGCCAGAACTGATAGTACAGAATGGCTTGTACAGACATCGGGCAGGGAATCCTTTTCAGAGTAGTGTCAGCTTAGCGGAGAGCAAGGACCACGTCATCAGGTTCAGATCTCTATCCATATATGGTCACTGCATCTCCTAGGGTTCCCCAGAGCAGACATCAGGCAGGGAATCCTTTTCAGAGAAGTGTCGGCTTAGCGGAGAGCAGGGACCACGTCATCAGGTTCAGATCAGCATCTGTGGTCTCCAGGGCTTCCCCAGACACAAGCTCTTTATTTAATTAAATAAAGTTTTGCCAAGGCTGAGATTCGAACCTGGGACCCTCTGCACTGCAGACAGGAGCCTTAACTAACTGAGCTATAAGCCTAGTGATACTTATCAGAGGATTTCTGGTAACTAAGAAGTGTTATCTGCCACTGTTACACTGTGACACAGACTAATGCACTGATATATAGAGAGGGATCTTCTCAGAGAATATTATTGTAATTATTGAGACTATTATTATAAATTTTATTATTTTTATTATTATGGAGACGATTATTAATAATAGTAAAAATAATAACAATCTCAATAATAATAATAATAATAATAATCTCCATAATAATAATAATAGTCTCAATAATTACAATAATCTCTGAGAAGATCCCTCCCTATACACCAAGGCATTAAATCTGTGTCACAGTGTAACAGTAGTCATAGTTCTTAGTTACCAAAATTCTAATCCTTGATAATCACAGAGGTCATAGCTCAGTTAGTTGGGGCACTGTGACATTATTGTACATGGACACTGCAGGTTCTAGGTTCCGCCATTTTGTCCCTCTTTCCCTTTCACAAATGTTGGGAGGTATGCCTGATGTAATCTAACGGCAGCAGTGAAAGCTTCACCACACAGTGGTAGTGGGAAGTGCTGCACAGTGTAAACCACAGAACTCTGGTAACGCCCCCCCAAAGACCTCCTGGTTATTTAGTATAATTTTAAAAGTTGCTTAAGACGGAAGAAGGCCATGGATAACAAATATAGGATGATTTCCAAATTTACAGTGCCTGGATGTATGAGTAAGCGCGTCTTGTTTATCCTTGCTTGATTCTGGTAGATTTTTTTTTTTTTTTAAATCTATACAATATTGGAACATAAATTAATGTTAATTAATAATAGTCCAACACTTGAAGAGTTGTAAATGTAAAAAACTACTTACCAACAGCAGGGCTTCCAACTGGTTAATATAGATCTCTTCACTTGCCAGGACCCCGGACAGGACAAGTTTTCTCATTAACAGCCCTTTATCAGATTCACTTTCTCCCTAGAAAACAAAAGAATACACAATATTTAAATACAGATGAATAACTTAAAAGAGTAACGGTCATTTGAAATAATTTTCCTAAAAATAAAAAAAAATTATAGTTAGTGAAAAAGTTTGACATTTTTTGAAGTATGTTAAAGGGAAAAAAGATACCAAAATAAATATTTTTTTTTTATAAAAAAAATTGGGTTTCACATTAATTTTTTTTACTGTTTTTAGTAATTTTACATGATTTTTCAACAAATCTTTACATGCCGCAATCTATATTTGCTTTTTAGTACTATGTCCTGCAATATTCACTGTGGCCACTAGGCTTCATAATAGACAGACATTTTCTAATTCCACATGGGATTTCTGTGCAGCAGTCACTTCATTTACATCCTAGACAGAAGATAACACCTCTCTATATATAAAATGATAATAAAAAAAACACCACAATTACATCACTACTTATAATAGATGATGTCACAGCTTGTTTACCCCCTTCCCTGCCTAGAAAACTCTCTATAGTCCTTCAGACGTCATTTCAACGTCATGAGGCTGCTGTAAAGCATTTCTCTAAATGCTGTTACTAGAGCTGAGGAGAGGAGATAGTCAGCATAATTACAGACATAATGAGAAAAATAAATCTACACTCAGAAGATAAAAACAAATATATTATATATTGTTATCTGACACTAATGAAACAATACAAAAATTGGCGACATTCCCTTTAAAAAAAAAAATAAAAAATTCCCCCCTAGCCAGTTGGTAGGTAAGAGAGCACATATTTTGCTTGTATAATGTCTGACTGCACTAAAGAGTTATTTAATGAATGATATAATGTTAATGTAATAAAGTCGGGTGTCTATACAGCCTGCAGTTGTTTGCACATTAACCTTTCTTCAGAACTTAAAGGAAATCTACTATGAAAATCTATCATGATAAACCAAGGACACTTACTCATAGATGCAGGCACCATGGCTGTCAATCTTCTAAAATCAACTTTTACAACTATCCTAATGAGTCTAAAGGGCGGTGTTACCAACACCCCTCTGTGCTGCAGATTCGCAGGCCTTGTTTAAGGCGCACTTCCTCATCCTCCTTCCACCCTGTATGGTAAAACTTCCTCTGCTGCAGTGAGATTACACCAGGCAGAGGGAGCGGGAAATGCCAAAGGAAGCAGAGAGGAAATGTGCTGCTACACAGTGTAGAAGCCTGTGAAGCTGCATCATGGAGGAGCTCTGGTAACAGAGCCCTTCAAGGCTCATGAGCATAATTTTAAAAGTTGATTTTAGAAGGAAGGGGGCCATGGATAACAAATATAAGAAGCTTACCGTATTTTTCGGTCTATAAGGCGCACCATCAATAAATGCCTGCTTAAACGTCTAGGTTTATACATAAGGGGCTCCGGATTAAAAGGCGGACCTGATTATAAGGATGAATGACCAGCAGGTGGCAGACCTGTGCACAATCAAGGCAGCTGTTGTCTGTAAGTACGGTTCAGGCGCACTGGACTATAACGTGCACCTTTGATTTCTGAGAAAATCAAAGGATTTTTTTTGTGCGCCTTATAGTCCGCAAAATACGATACCACAATTCCAGTGTCTGGATCTATGAGCAATGGTCCCTGGTTTAACATGCTGGATTTTAATGGAAGATTTTCTCTACAAATTGCCTCCTTACATTCAGTTACAGATAACTAGCTTGTAAATCAATGTTTGATGCTTTTGGTCCTGTAGCTTAAAATCTGCAAAGCAAATGGTGAAAGCAGCAGTGCAATCCTGCAACAAAAGTGGACAAACTGTCCCTTGAAAACCCACATCAGATCAGTTTTTCCCTTTGTTTTCTCCCCACGGTGTCTAGATGAGGCTTGTTTATAGCTTATCCATTTTGCAGTTCTGACCCGTCGCATCACATCACATTAGCCACTGGTAAATCTGTGGTGCCTAATCCATCAATGTATTTAGACTACCACTCTCTCCATAGTGGGAGAGTCTTCTCATTAAAATCAATGAATGTCATAAAAAAGAAAACTGCATTTCTAGAACAAAAAATACTGTTCTGCTGATGATCATTGTCTTAGCAGCTTTTCATCAACAATCCTATGACTCACATATGTTTCTTTATTTTACAGGTTCTTGTTCACCAGCAGTAATCATATTTAATGGGAATGTGGGATTTCGGATGTTCCTCGTCTGTGAATCAGATGTAATCACTGAACCATTGAAAGAAAGATTCAGAATACGAGACCTGAGAGTCATTACACAAGAAGCCTGTGATTAGCTACAATTTGCTCGGAGATAGGAAGTTCTAGGAACAGAGAAAGGTGCGTGACACACAGTATGACCTATGGAAGCACCAACTAGTCATCTTACAAAACGCTATTATGTAAGTAGGTAAACCTAAGAAGAGGGCACCTCTAGTGGTAAATAAGAATCAATTATATGGGAGGTCCTAAAAGAGACCTATCCTCTGGATAAGGGAATAAGTCTGATCACTGGAGGTCCAAGTGCAAGCATAGATTGCAAGCAATGAGGTCTCAAGAACTACACTATTAATTTATTAAGGAATGCTGGTTATATGACCAATTTAGCAGTACCAAGTGGACTCCCTTACAGATAAAAACCTTCTAGGGGTGGGGGCTTGGTTTCCAGAGGCCAGTTTTTCCCATGATCTGTAAATCTGTGGGATAGCCCGTCTCAGGACCTGACCATAGCAGGAACAGTAGAGCACTACAAAAAAAAAAATAAAAAAAAAATCTAGTGGCCTTCTGTCAGAACGGCCCCCTTCACAAACCCTGGAGGTGGTGTAATGGGTACGTGCCAGGAACTGCAACTATTTCAGAAAACTGACTTAGAAACCCTGATAAATTACCCCCGCCCATGTGTCTACCCTAAGCTTCACCCAGATCCCCCTTCCCCCCAAAAAAACCACTAGGTCCCACGAGCAGGAGATTTGCAGTGATGATGGCTTGGGAAGAATGGGTAAAGTCTTGTACTGGTTGGTGGATACTCCTATTGATCTACCATGTCCACAAGCTACTCCTGGTGCATGGGTTTTCCATACTTTTACATCGATTGACCAAAAGAATGAGTGAAATTTATACATTTGGCAAAGCTGTAGAGAAAGAGAGCAGAACATACATAAGGATACAGAGCTCAGATGCGGGAAAAAAGCTGGAACAAAATTAAATTGTCCGTGACGGAACTTTTTTCAGTCCATTATGTTCAGACCTTTCCTCAGCACAGACTGTGTTAATATTCCCACATGAAAAAGCATGACAGTAAAAAATTTGCTATTTGCTCGTCTTACAAAATGATGGCCTCCATTATTATGCAAACTTTTATATATATATTTTTTTGCATGTTACTGTTACTTTCATTTATTTTATATTTTCTGCTGCAAAATACGCAATATAAATGGAGTGGAAGGTAATAAATGTGTGACACGCGGCCGGTTAAACCTAGTTTGCTCCAGCGCAATCCACTTGGCAGATTAAACAAGAACATTTACTATATACAAGCAATTTACAATGTGCCAGCCTATATAAACCCCACCAACGTAATAAAAACAATCACAACAGAGCAACCGTTCATTACCTCATAACGGAAGCGGGAAGTTTTCCAAATGATGACCTACAGCTCTAAAGGCGGAATTGAGGCAAACGTCTATTGTTATATCGAAAGAAGAAGACGAGGTACTCGATAAAAGAAAGGGCAGCAAAAGCATAGTTACTATATTGTGGTCCAAATGGTCCACGTTTGTGGCCCATGTGTCATCGGAACTGACAGGAATAGGACCTGCAATGGGTTCACACATGGGGCCACAGAAACCACGTCTGTGTGTATGACCCCATAGACATACATAAGGATGCGTGTATTAGACGTATAAATGATGGCTACCGTGCGTCCCAAACAACATTTGTACACCAGATGCTAAAAACATATAAAAACACCCTGTTCAGGTACATACTGGCCCTTATAAAAATATATTTTCATGGGGGGCTAAACTCTCAAGTGAATGTGAATACTAGGGTCATCCACCCACAAGTCATTCATGCCCTTCGGAGTTACATAGACACGCTAAAGAAGAATTTAAGCTTTAGTTTGTAAAAAAAGAAAGCGGTCAGGTATTTGACAGATAAAAGCAATTTGACATTACTAGAGGCCTGACAAAAAAAATTCAAAAACATTCTATATTATCACCTTAAAAAAAAAAAAAATAATTTACCACAACAAATGATTGCATGAAGTTACAGGCCCAAAGCCTGATACTGCACCACGGATTCCTCTGTATCCCATTCAAGAGCATGGGTGCATATAAATGAATTTGGCTGGGTTATACGCAGGGTGAGCCTGCAGCGGCATAGCTGATACGTTAAAGGGTTGAACAAAATTTGAGTGTAATTCCCTATACACAAAATAGGTGATAATCTAATTGACTGAGCGCAGGGCAATCATGCATTATTCTCCTCCATTTAATACTATGGGAGTGTCGGAAATTCCCAAGCATAACGCTCAGGTATCTCCGGCTTTAGGCTCATCAAGGTGCTGGACATAACCAAGCAGATCATTAGGGAACATTGTTTAGCATATGGTGCAGGAAGCCCTGACAGGACATATAAATGTAATCTGATTTTTCAGCTTCCTTCTGGACTTTTTAGGCATTTCTATAAAGTAAGGGTGTGGAAGAACGTGCCAGTCATAAAAACATGAAAATCCATGATCTGTACCCACAGGAAAACAAACCCCACCCGATTCTTGTCTCACCATGTTTAGGAGCAGCATTTACAAGAATTACGAGTGATGGAAGAAACATGACTATCACTCAGCCCCACATAATCACATCAAATGCTGTTAGGACAAGGCGTTCTCCACGAGGATCTTCTGTTCGTACAAATTGTGAGAAATTCTCCACACAAAGAATCTAAGACTTTCATCTCTCATGAGACGGAAGTAATTCCAACCATGGACTGCAATGGGACACCGATTACCGGAGACAAGACGTTTTATTTTATAAATCATTAGCACTATACCAAGAAATTTACAGAGAAGTTCCGTATATATATATATATATCACACGCACGCAGAAAAAATAAATAAAATCACAATAATAATAAATCACAATGTTGGAATTTCGCAGGAATGGGGCCCAAACTTCAACGTTAGCTTATGGAGGCATTCAACTACCCCCATGACAACTGCTGAAGAAAGCATGCCTAGTTGAAGTGGTTGTACCAACTTTGATTGTTATTGGTCAGATTACTGGAACACCAACCAATCACGAGAACAGACCCTCACGAGAATGAAGGTCCTGTGATCACGAACTGAATGAAGCGACGGTTTCAGCATCCATACTGCTACTCCATTCGATACGAAATTTGCCATCCGCATGTACAGGATTCGGCCATCTCCAGCACTCCCATTTATTGTCTGTGTGAGTTCCAGAGATAGCCAAAGGCTGTGCGCTGCAATCTCCGTTGCTACCATATTGAGAGGTTAGGGGTGACAGGATGTATGCTTAACCTGCCACATCATTCAATTAGTAAAAACGACACCCCAATTCTTGTGGTCAGTGGGGGTCCCAGGGTCTAATCCTCACTATATTGTTATGCACTATTGCAGTGATGTCAAAGTGCCCAAACTACAACCAAAAACATGTTATGGGGGAGATTTATCAGAAGGGTCCGAGAGCAGAACTGTTCTAGTTGCCCATGGCAACCAATCAGAGCTCAGCTTTCATTTTCCCACAACTGTTTATAAAATTAAAACTGAGCTCTGATTGGATCCCATGAGCAACCAGAACAGTTTTACCTCAGAAACTTGATAAATCTCCCCTAAGTGTTGCAAAGTGAAGGCATGGCAATGTAAGCAGTAAATTATTGCTCCCTGCACTAGCACAGCTTTTAATCGCATTGGCGCCCCCAGGATACAATACAGTTGAAATATGAAGGGGAGATTTGAAGTATCAGTGTAAGTTCCCTGTACTTGAGTCCTGTCTGGTGTAGTCTGTGCTGGGATGATAGTGAGGGCTCTGAGTGCCTCCAATGCCAGGGGTTCACCATCACTGCCCTTTGGTACAACCCTTTTACAACATTAGACCGGCCTGTCACAATAACCCTGACCCTGTATAGATACATGATAGGTTCAAAGACAACTTAAGGGTAAATTCACACAATCCGAATTGTCTGCATAGAAATTACATAAAGTTAGTCCACAACTTAATTTGCCGGTGTTATATGCAGATTAGATTGGGGATTTTACAGGTCAGTTGAGACTTCAATTAATGTAAAGATTTTCACTGCTGCTGACTGTACATTGCTGGTAGAGATTACCTGCCTTTTTAGACTATCTATATGTATAGGAACTCCTACTACAATTTATCTAACGTATTGACCTCCATGGTCAGAATGTACCGCAGCAGAGCACCATATTGAGGTTTATTTCTGGCGTCAGCGGTCATGAGCGCCCGATGTCTTCAAAAACATTCTGGCTTCAAGCTCGTCTCTACTCCCCATACTCTGCATTTTCAATATCATTTATGCCATTCCCAGAATTGCAAACCACAAACCCAACTAGAGAAGAGACAAGCATCCACTTCGCTAAATATACTTGTGGTTTATTGAAACTGATGTGAACATCTTCAGATAAACATTCAGAATTGTAAGGAATCATGTGTAAACGGATACTGATCATCATACACGTGTTATCGGGCTATACTATATTTTTACAGAATATGAGATTTATAGAATATAAAGGAGTTGTGTTGTATTGCACTTAACCCTTGTAATATCAGGTAAAGCCCATGGACTAGGGTTGGTGCTGTTTCCAGGAAACAGCAGTAATGTTTTGATAGCCCTAGATTACCCCTTTAAGGATAGGTCCACATAGGACAACTTCACAGCTAATTTACTATCTTAGAACTTTAGCAGCCGGTAGGTAGCTGCAGAAGACGTTGGAACATTAGAAATTGATATAAAGTTTGTACCACAAGTTTTAGTCTTGCTGCAACTGTGCAATGCAGTGGATGAAGCCATTAACAGCTAACCGGACAAAAGGAGAAAAAGAGACACCTTTGTCAAAAGAAACGAGCACTTTCTAAAAAGAAATCCAATAAATTAATAGTCAAGTGTATAACATTTCTCACGAAAAATTACATAAAAAAAATAAATCTGTGGCTGTCTGGGTCCATGGATTTCTTTGCTTCCCATTCCTAATCTAGACCAATTACTGAGAGAGGTGGGTCACTGCTGTGGTCAGTGATTGGCCCAGTTTGAATTCCTTGCTTCTCGTGCAGAATCGGGAAGAATCAGATTAGCACTGGAGGGAAAATTCCGGGTTTATATTAGGGTTTTCAAACATGTTGAGCAAGTTACCAATAATAACCCCTGAGGAAGTCACGGATACGTGACTAACGCGTGCAGTTTGCAACCCATCCCCTGCCTCTGCCCTCTCATCTCCGATCTGCCTTCTTACACTATTCATTCGCATTGCAAGATCTCTTGCCCGGGTTACTTAGCCTGTATTGAGGTATTGTATACTATTGGTTTTGCTATCTTTATAGCATTTAGGATTTGTTTTTCACTTTGGCAGTGGTTAAGGTTCTGTATATAGGGGGGACGTGTGGGTGTTTGGGGTTATCCCTGGGTCTGGGACTTTAGTCCTTCACCCATTGGAGAATATATTACTGTTCATAGTTTTTATATTGTGTTTTGTATCTTGTTATATATATTTTTTGTGACTATCAATAAAATATACTATTTTGGAGATTTATTTGCATCGCTTTCTGCTCCCTTTGTATACATTTTTAAGTTAAAATATTATCTACAGACAACCCATTAAATTATATGTGACATATCATGAATGTAAGACTACTTGTTACCATAGATTTAGGCTTTGTGGAACATGTGCTGTTTATTTTGTCTACTTCTCAACATAATTACTAGCTTACTATTATTATAACAATATTTAGGGTGTACAGAAGAGCTGTATGGCAGTACAATGAGTTCTTGTAGTTTTGCCACTATAGAGTGACTACATTCAATCCCGAATTCTCCTCGCTACAATACAAAATGTAATGTTCCTGAATGATAACTTATGGGCCCTGTCCAAGTCTCGGTTTTAGTTATTTGGATTATGAACTAGGCGTTTCAGGATGAAAAGTGAACAGATTTATAACTGTAAAGTGACCAGATTTTTATCCCATTAAAATTTGTAGCCCCCTCTGGTAGGTTATGTCCTTTCTAAAATTCCCCCCCTTATGCGAATTTTCACCATTTGCCTATCAAAAAATCTCCTGCAAAGTCATGTGAAAATGAGCTGATAAGAGTCATTTTTGCCCAA
This sequence comes from Engystomops pustulosus, assembly GCA_019512145.1. Lineage (NCBI taxonomy): Eukaryota > Metazoa > Chordata > Amphibia > Anura > Leptodactylidae > Engystomops > Engystomops pustulosus. The sequence continues at coordinate 242,108,376 of CM033642.1, read as the reverse complement.
GATGAGTCAAGTTTACAGGCTGCAAGAGGAATGTCAAACACCCCATTATTCGGTTCTATAGTTACTAGAACACACTTTTGATGTCATATTAAAGATAATAATCTCATCTTTAAGATCATATCAGGAGTGTGGTTCTGTGAGTCTCAGAACTGGATATATAGAGCGTTAAACAATGATGTGTTATATTAAGAATAATATAAGATGTGAAGTGGATTTTTATCTTTAGCTCTCATTTCCAACGACATCTTTAACTGCCTGTATCGCTGGTACTTTACATCACAGAACAAATCTGAAAGATGAGGTTTTTCATTAGATATGACAAAAGCATGTTTTTAGGTGCTACAGAACCGAAGACAAGTGCATCTGAAGCGACATTCTCCTTCAGCTCGCAGGTACAGTGGCAGAAATTGCTTGAAAATTAGAGAGCCTCCATGCTTTAAAGGGATTTTCCCATGAAGGCAGATCGTGAGATTGAGGGGTCTGACCGACCCCTTGCCACTCCTAATGGAGCAGAGGGCCGGGCATGACCGTTCTGCTCCAATAATCTCTATGGAGCTGACGCAGATCGCAGAGCTGTTTCACCCCTAAATGATAACCCTAAACTCTTGCTGCAGTACTTGGCTTCACCACCGTACTGGGCTGTGCAGGTGACGGCAGCATCTACCTCATCTTTTTGGTCCTATTTTAATCCCTTCTCCGGAAATCCCCTATTATATCTGGTGGTGGCATATATCCGGCAAAGCATTGTGGCCATTCCTTCCAATTCCATTAAAACCTTTAAGTTGAGTTACTATCCATCCAAGATACAATATATGGCCATCAATAAACCCTAATATGAGAAATGACTAAGAATTACACTGATCTGCATATTACAGGATGTCTATGAACACCACTGGGAGCAGAAGACAAGCTGGAAGCAATGTAAATAATGTGCCTAATGAACGCCACCTACGTGCAATACTCGCTATTGTTGGATATAATAACAGCATTGCCCACCGAAACCAATTCAGTGTCACAAAAATCAAAGTCTCTGTTTGAAATGAAAAGCAAAGCGTATTCAGAGCAATATCCTCATCTCTGGGCATAGCAGATGAATGAGGATATTCTCAAGGGGTCTTATTATCGGAGGGGGAGGGACGGCTCCTTGTATAGTAACTTGCCTGCCTTACGGTCACGTACCCATCAGCAGATGGAGTATAATGGGTGCTACAATAGCAAATCGCTTGGTGTGAAACTATAATTTTCTCGAGCGCTCCCCTAATTCAAATCATCTCAATGCAAAACACAAATTCCAGGCTGCGCTGCCAACCCGCGATTATTTATAGGCCGCAGTCGCCGAATTTGAATTCCACCTACAAACATTCAAATAAAAAGGGACTGCAAGGACTGGCATCCCGGAACGGGAGCTACACATGGGCATGGAACATAAAGGATACACTGTTCTGGACGGAATCATCAGTGTGGTTTGCTACCTGTCCCCTACACAAGTGGAAAGTTTGGAGGAGTTGTGTAAAGTGACGGAGAGCGGCAAACAGAGTGGCCATTGTTTAATGAACTGACTCAAGTGCTGGCAATTCAATGAGAATATTATGGAGGGTTAAACGATTTTCTACACAGAGCCTCAAAGTTTGGCAGGACAGTGTGAACAAGGCAAGGGTTTGAGCAGAGTTAGCAGGACTCTCAATACTGTGCAAAGAGAGAGACAACATAAAAAAAAATATATATATTTTTTTTATACATATACACACACACACAAATAAAGTAAATTTAACAATGACATAATAATAGTCTTCTGTGCAGCGCTGCATAATCTGTGTGTGCTTTATAAATTATTATTAATACTTTTTCTGCTCCGTGTTCTTCCTGGTTAAGTTTTACTGAATACATCAGGTTTGCCCGACATCTACCATCAAAATCCAGCTTGATAAACCAGGGACACTTATTGATAGTGTGACTGTGAAAGTGACTGTGGCAATCTTTGATTTGTCCTCCATAGCCTTCTTCTAAAATCAACGCAATGAGCGTGTTTTTAGTAATGAATGTGGAGATGTGACTAGTTCCCCTCCAAGAACAAATAAGGCCCAGTCATTCTGTAGTGAAAAAGTGAAGTATACGTACAATGCGCCACCACTCAAATTTGGTATCTCGCCAGTTCTTCATGAGAAAGGAGTCGCCACAAATTTCATATCATAACATATATTTCAAAATAAGAAAATTGTTGCCTATCGTACAGTCCCAAAATTCACACGACCGCTCTACTATCACAACATCGGACAATAAAGGACCCTGACAAATACAAACAAAAATTCTTTATGGTCTCCCCTAAAAGGACTTAAAGGGGTATTCCCTTCTTAATTCTCCAATACTCACAGGACCACTCCCTCATCCAAGACCATAGTAGCTTATAAGAAAAATAGAATTAAAAAAGGCATAAAAAAAACAAACAACTAATAGTAGGGTGAACCTAGCCTGATGTATAGGACCAGAGTGTCCCAGCTTGGTGGGGTAGTCACTTCTTATCATAGACCTAAGGTTCATAACATGAGGAGGTCAGTGTCAGATCTCACTTATCTTACAATATCAGAAAGGAACAGGATATAAAATACTCAGATGGTGTTTATCTAGTTAATACCACAGACAAAAAGTTTGCTTCACTGTGCTTACCAATTGTGTACCCAACACTGAAGGAGGAGGACCGGAGGAAATGATACATTGTGCCCCATTTGCAGGCAGCACATCATAGAGCAGAGCAGCTGAAGAACTGTACGGGATGTGCGATCTGCAGGCGAATTATAGCAGAGAGGAGCTAGAGGATTGTACATGGTGTCCTATAAGCAAGCAGCACATTATAGAGCAGAGGAGCTGCGCAGACTGTACATATAGGCAAAAATTGCTAAATGATTGTACAAATAAACACAAAAGTGTCACAAAACCCTAATCTGTGACTTCTGATACCAAAAGTCTAAAGTCCAGGGTCAGATCTCCCCATTAAGTATTTCTGCTTACTTATTAAGACTTACTTCTGAGATGAGCTAAACGACGGAAATGGAATCACATGGAGTGTCAGGAAGAGAGAAGAGGACGTCACTAAACTTAACTCACTGGGCAGACACAACAAACAAGAATGATTTCATCCTCGCAGCCCATTCGTAAATGCTGGTCGGATTGATGTCATTCATAGCAGAGTGATTAATAATGCATCTATTGAGGCAGGTCCATACATAATGGAGCCAATATGAAGAACTATGTACACGAGGAGTACTCCAACAACATATATAAAAGCATCCCCAGCCACAGGGGACTGAGGTGCAGAAATTGTGTGCTTCACTGCAATGTAGATCCGTGCTTACATACACAGGGACTGGTAGCATCAAGATACAAGAAACAGATTGGATGGAGGTTCTCTGATGTTAGGTCTTATCAGTTTTCCATGGCCATGCCTAGGAATCCATGTAAATTATATGCAAATGTGCAGTGAAATTGCATTCACTATTCATACAGGACTGTATTAAAAGTAACCTGCCCGTCTTCCATTTAAAGGGGTTGAAAAATATGGCTGCTTTCTCCAAAAACAGCACCACACCTGACCATGGTTTGTGGGCACTATGTTTTTCAGCCCCCAGACAACCCATTTCAGTAGCATACAGGAAAGCTGGAAAACACTGAGCGGACGGACACGCTCCTCGGCTATTGGGCACAGCAGACCGCTCCTGGGCACACGAGGCCACTGTGAAGCGGAAATCAAACTGGATACATAGCTGGATACAACTAGCGCCACACGGTACACTGCGCACGCTCTCCGCGGCCCACAAGGTACACCTGCGCACGCTCTCCCGCGGCCACAAGGTACACTGCGACGCTCTCCGCGCCCAAACGTACACTGCACGCTCTCCGCGGCCCACAAGGTACACTGCGCACGCTCTCCGGGCCCACAAGGTACACTGCGCACGCTCTCCGCGGCCCACAAGGTACCTGCGCACGATCTCGCGGCCCAAAGGTCACCGCACGCCTCGCGCCCCACAGGTGCACCGCACAGCCCGGCGTCCCACAAGGTGCACCGCACACGCCCGGGCCCACAAGGGCACCGCACACGCCCCGCGGGCACAAGGTGCACCGCACACGCCCGCGCCCACAAGGTGCACCGCACACGCTTCACGCCCACAATGTTGACACCGCACACGCGCTCTGTGCCCCACAAGGTGCACTGCATCACGCTCTGCGCCTCACAAGGTGCACTGCACTCACGCTCTGCCGCCTCACAAGGTGCACTGCACTCACGTCTGCGCCTCACAGGTGCACTGCGCGCACTCCACGGCCCACAAGTACACTGCATCCGCTCTGCGCGGCCCACAAGGTACATGCACTTGCGCTCTGTGCGGCCCACAAGGTACACTGCACAGCTCTGCGCCCCACAAGGTACACTGCCATGCTCTGTGCGGCCCACAAGGTACAATGCACCCGCGCTCTGCGCCCCACAAGGTACACTGCACATGCTCTGCACGTCCCACAAGGTACACGGCCCCCACTCTCCGCAAGCTGTACTGCACCGTTTTTGTGTGAAATCAGCAACATCTGTGACTTTATTATAAAGAAAAAAGAAGAAAAGAATAAGAACAGGTTTAGAGGGCAAAGGAAAGTATGACGATAATATGGTATCTAGAGTTACTGACATTTCTGGCTGATAACATTGCCTATGATTTACTTATCTGGCATCGTTCACTGAACTCCACCATTTTGAGGAGATATATGTGATCTAATTACACTTTGCTTTCTTGCGATCACAGCGAGGCTGGGTTCCAGAAGGCTAATATTTTCCTCCTCCTCACCTGGCCATGGCTGGATCCACTCCAAGAAGTGTGACTACTTCTATTACCAAGGTGTCTGGTGATGCAAAGTCTAGGTAAATCACCTTTAGGACACAATAGAAGTAGAGAACGGTGCAGAACCATGATCACTTCATAACTTTGATATTTCATCACCTTCTAGTAATCAAAGGAATAAAAACTATTCATATACAATCAAAAACGCAACACAAAGTAAATTCACACCATGGGACCCATCTGATGCCACGCTCCTAAATAAGTCAGTCCGAATAAAGCAGGAGCTGCACTTCAATAACGCAAAATAAAAATAGCATCTTGAATTCAAAAAGGGCCGATGCCATACAAAACAAGAACCATAAAAGGGTATGCAGAATGTTATGAACAAACAAGTCTACATATGGCATGGTTCTTCACCCACCTAGGGTAATAATCGCGTTATTTCAAGTTCAGATGTCTATAACATACCTTGGGGGTTTCGGGGAAAGTAGTCTGACCATCAGGACTGGTAGGTGTCTGGCAATCCGCATCTTCAAGGTAAAAAACATCTTCATCCTCAAGAACACGGTCAGGAACCGTAGTGCCTCTTCTTCGTCCTCCATTCGCAATACCGGAGCTGGTGGATTGGCCTCCATAAAGTTCTATCTCAAATTCTCCAGCCAATGAGACAAGCAGGTACATGTCATGCTTGTCAGCTGCACATCTTCAATGATTGCTAAACTGTGAGGACCACAGGAGGAATCCCACCATCAAATAACCATGGAGTCTGTACAAGCTAAGTAGACCTAGTCTCCATATATTAGGTCTGTTCTTCTGGTCTCCCACTGCTGTTGAAATTCCCTTCTACCATCAGCAAGAGAAAGGAGGGGAGCCGGGGAAAATTTGCCACTTCCTCAAACACTCTTCCTTCTTTTTTATACTCCTTGAGTGTTACCCTCCCGGCAGTGGAGCCTCATCCACGCTGCCCCTTGCAACAGTCCAGGCTCTTTGGGAATCTGCTGTCTTGCTCATTGAACTTTCCCTGCTGTGTTTGAACTGGCGTCTCGGCATCAGGAAATGCTGTCTTGTTGGGCAGGCTCACAGGCGGGGCGGCTTCTGCTGCTGTTTCCAAGCTTGCAGTAACCCCTGACTTACCACAAACCGGCAAGAAGGGAAAAAAATTGTCTTTTTCTTCTCCTGTACTGTGCGCAAAGGCAACAAGGTCCAAGATGGAACCAGATAAAACAAAGAATTCACATATAGTGATAAGAACAACTAAAGTCTGTACCACGCATTCCTGCAAACGAGGAAATAAGCTAACACCGTAGGCGATCACTTTACAATATTATAGGAACCACAGAAAACATTCCTTATATATTATATGAGGTCTTCCTAATTTAATAAGGAACAAATAAAGTGGCAAGGGGGCTATAAGACAAGAGATTCTAACATGACCCTGAAACACTTCATTTTAAATGCATTCACATGGTATTATTTCTGCTAATTGCTGCAATTGCATGAATTTGGGCTGCATGAGTGATGTGCGTGTGTGGTCTGTGTAATAATTACCTTTATGGGATTCTAAATGCTCATTGTAGAATGGGTAGATGACAAGTAACAAGACAATGAAAGTTGAAACTTGGGGCTCATGATTGAACTCCTAACAAATATACAAAGTATATGAGCAGTATACAACAATAAACATTAATGGTTTGGTTCAGTACATTGAATAAGCAATTGGAACAACTAGTGTTCAAAACCATGGGGAACCCAAAAAAAAACAAACAGAAAAGATTGTTTTCTAAAATGAAAATTCATCCCTTAGCCGAAATTCTTCTTTTCTGCGCATTTGCCACCAATAAAATATAAAAAGTGATAGTATATATCCTAATAAAAGTAGCCAAATGTGTCTCAAATTGTATCAATGAAAAGGTCACTATTCAAAAAAAAAAAAAAACCTCAACGAGTTCTGTATACAAAAGTATTAACAGTAATGGGTCTCGAATATGAACATTTGGGCACTTTTTTTTTTTTTTGGGCATTAAGACGTTACAAAAAATAATTTCATATCTCTGTGATGTACTGACCCAAAGAATAAAGGTGTCCGTCAGGGTATGTGGACTGCACGTGGAAGACAAATCCCCCCCCCCACCCCACCCTTGTAAGATATGCCGTGATTGCGTTTCAATTTCATACAGAATTTTATCCAACTTTCCAGCACACTTCGGAATATTAAATGGAGCCATTCGGAGATGCAATTTGTTACCCTGATATCAAGTCCGTACGCAGCTTTTAAATCAAAAAAATGGAAAAGTTATGACTTTTGAGTGCGGGAAGTAAAAAATTGAAACGCACAAAATAAAAAAGGATGTGTTCTGAAGAGTATATATAATTTTTTGATATAGATACATCTGGAATGTTTTAAAAGTGAAATAGGAGAAAACAAGAAACTCACAGAAAAAGCACCGCATCTATCCAAGGAGTCAGTTAGTGTATATGTATAACGAACAGGGTGTAATTAGAATACATTTTACTTATTTCCCACCATCTCTCTATTCAGAAGACAAAATCATATGTCTATATATTTATATGGTATATTGTTGCAAGCCAAAACCCCCAAAACCAGCTAACATATATGTTGTGGGTGCAATTTAAATTTTTCATCTTTCTCATCTCCATTTCTGTAGAATCTGGGTGTGTGTTCAGGCTTTGCCATTTGTCACAGACATTCTATGCTGTTTGTATATCAGACGTCTGGAACAACTTACATTATACAATACATAAGTGCAGATATTCAGGTACCATTTCAGGCCATGCTGCAGGGATTTGTACTATTTGTGTACCACATCTTGATTTGTTGCAGAGTTTGGGTCAAACTCCATTGTTAATAACTATCAAATTAACCTGTGTTCCGCATACATTAACAGATTCAATATATGTTGCTGGAGGTCTCTAATATAATTTTAAAAAAGTATCAAAATCTTGAAAGTTTTGGTCCTCTGGGCCCACAGAGGAAAATGGTACAGTAAAATTGAAACTCAATGAACATTACTAAATGCTCTTCACACCTAGTAAAAAAAGCCCACAGAGCTAATGTGTTGTGCCACAAAGTCAGCCTACAAACCCGAGCTAGAAATAGATTCATTGAATGTGTCATTATGTTTTACACAGACACAGCCATTGAATATAACCGACTCTCAGCATACACAATAATGACCATAGATATACACTTTGGCCTCAATCTGCTTAGTATACATTGTATCCAACAGGAAATCAAGGATGAAAAGCACAGTAGGCTGCACTATATCATCCTGTTCCTATTGGAAAGCACAGCAGGTCATAATAGCCTATCGAGGAACGGATGCAACTGTATGGCATCCATCCCTGTCCTCTGCTGATCATACGCTCTAGATGTTTACACACTAATAGTCACTTGAAAGACACCTTGGATATCAGCAAATCACTGGCTGCTGCATATGTTCACCCCTGGAACTGGAGGAGGTTTTCTCTGTTAATATACAGTAGAATCCTGACCTATCCTTACAACAGAGGGAATATAGTCAAGTGAATGTAGTCTTAGGACGTGGAAGAGCCGTGCATCAGTACAGTGAGAAGATCTCACACACTCAGAGTGCTGCCAGTGCAGTTAGGATTTGACAAGATCTTTCGAATGTGTGATTAAACGTATCCTGCCAAATATTTGGGGGTCAAACAACCACTAAAAGGTCCTTAAGGGCTTACTGCTTCATGTACTAAATAGCGTATTCTAACTTTGTTGGGGGCCACAATAAAAAATATACTGCCTAGCTCTGATTGAATATTCTTCACTCGATAAACCAGGGACACTTATTGATAGTGTGACTGTGAAAGTGACTGTAGCAATCTTTGATTTGTCCTCCATAGCCTTCTTCCTTCTAAAATCAACGCAATGAGCGTGTTTTTAGTAATGAATGTGGAGATGTGATATGTGATAGTTCCCCTCCAAGAACAAATAAGGCCCAGTCATCTGTAGTGAAAAAGTGAAGTATACGTACAATGCGCCACCACTCAAATTTGGTATCTCGCCGGTTCTTCATGAGAAAGGAGTCGCCAACAAATTTCATCATCATAACATTATATTTCAAAATAAGAAAATTGTTGCCTATCGTACAGTCCCAAAAGTCACACGACGCTCTACTATCACAACAACAGACAATAAAGGACCCTGACAAATACAAACAAAAAATTCTTTTATGGTCTCCCCTAAAAGGACTTAAGGGGTATTCCCTTCTTATTTCTCCTATACTCACAGGACCACTCCCTCATCCAAGACCATAGTAGCTTATAAGAACAAATAGAAATAAAAAAAGGCATAAAAAAACAAACAACTAATAGTAGGGAGAACCTAGCCTGACGCTATAAGAGACCAGAGTTTTGTAGGGGTAGACACTTCCCTTCAATAGACCTAAGGTTCATAACATGAGGAGGTCACATATCAGATCTTCACTTATCTCACAATATCAGAAAGGAACAGGACATATAATACTCAGATGGTGTTTATCTAGTTAATATCACAGACAAAAAGCTTGCCTCATCTGTGCTTACTCCAACTTTGTGTACCCAACACTGAAGGAGGAGGACCTGAGGAGATGATACATTGTGCGCTATTTGCAGGCAGCACATCATAGAGCAGGAGCAGCTGAACAGACTGTACAGGATGTGCGATCTGCAGGCGAATATATAGCAGAAGGAGCTAAGAGGATTGTACATGGTGTCCTATAAGCAAGCAGCACATTATAGAGCGAGGAGCTGCGCAGACTGTACATATAGGCAAAAATTGCTAAATGATTGTACAAATAAACACAAAAGTGTCACAAAACCCTAATCTGTGACTTCTGATACCAAAAGTCTAAAAGTCCAGGGTCAGATTCTCCCATTAAGTATTTCTGCTTACTTATTAAGACTTCACTTCTGAGATGAGCTAAACGACGGAAATGGAAGTCACATGGAGTGTCAGGAAGAGAGAAGAGGACGTCACCTAAACTTAACTCACGGGCAGACACAACAAACAAGAATGATTTCATCCTCGCAGCCCATTCGTAAATGCTGGTCGGATTGATGTCATTCATAGCAGACGTGATTAATAATGCATCTATTGAGGCAGGTCCATACATAATGGAGCCAATATGAAGAACTATGTACACGAGGAGTACTCCAACAACATATATAAAAGCATCCCCAGCCACAGGGGTACTGAGGTGCAGAACATTGTGTGCTTCACTGCAATGTAGATCCGTGCTTACATACACAGGGGACTGGTAGCATCAAGATACAAGAAACAGATTGGATGGAGGTTCTCTGATGTTAGGTCTTATCAGTTTTCCATGGCCATGGCCTAGGAATCCATGTAAATTATATGCAAATGTGCAGTGAAATTGCATTCACTATTCATACAGGACTGTATTAAAAGTAACCTGCCCGTCTTCCATTTAAAGGGGTTGAAAAATATGGCTGCTTCTCCACAAAACAGCACCACACCTGACCATGGTTTGTGGCACTATGTTTTTTCAGCCCCCAGACACCCATTTCAGTATGCATACAGTGAAAGCTGGAACACTGAGCAGGACTGGACACGCTCCTCGGCTATTGGCACAGCAGACCGCTCCTTGGGCACACGAGGCCACTGTGAAGCTGGAAATCAAACTGGATACATAGCGGATACAACTAGACGCCCACAGGTACACTGCGCAACGCTCTCCGCGGCCCACAAGGTACACCTGCGCACGCTCTCCCGCGGCCACAAGGTCCACTGCGACGCTCTCCGCGCCCAAAGGTACACTGGCCCTCTCCCGCGGCCCACAAGGTACACTGCGCACGTCTCTCCGGGCCCACAAGGTACACTGCGCACGCTCTCCGCAGTCCCACAAGGTACCTGCGCACGACTCTCGCGGCCCAAAGGTCACCGCACGCCTCGCGCCCCACAGGTGCACCGCACGCCCTGCGCTCCCACAAGGTGCACCCGCACACGCCCGGGGCCCACAAGGGCACCGCACACGCCCCGCGGCACAAGGTGCACCGCACACGCCCGCGCCCCAAGGTCACCGCACACGCTCACGCCCACAAGTTGACACCGCACACGCGCTCTGTGCCCCACAAGGTGCACTGCACTCACGCTCTGGCCTCAAAGGTGCACTGCACTCACGCTCTGCGCCTCACAAGGTGCACTGCACTCACGCTCTGCGCCTCACAATGTGCACTGCGCGCACTCACGCCCACAAGTACACTGCATCCGCTCTGCGCGGCCCACAAGGTACATGCACTTGCGCTCTGTGCGGCCCACAAGGTACACTGCACAGCTCTGCGCCCCACAAGGTACACTGCCATGCTCTGTGCGCCCCAAGGTACACTGCACCCGCGCTCTGCGCCCCCAAGGTACACTGCACATGCTCTGCGCAGCCCACAAGGTTACACGGCCCCCACTCTCCGCAAGGTGCACTGCACCGTTTTTTGTGTGAAATCAGCAACATCTGTGACTTTATTATAAAGAAAAAAGAAGAAAAGATAAAGAACAGGTTTAGAGGGCAAAGAAAGTATGACGATAATATGGTATCTAGAGTTACTGACTTTTCTGGCTGATAACATTGCCTATGATTTACTTATCTTGGCATCGTTCACTGAACTCCACCATTTTGAGGAGATATTGTGATCTAATTACACTTTGCTTTCTTGCGATACAGCGAGGCTGGTTCCAGAAGGCTAATATTTTCCTCCTCCTCACCTGGCCATGGCTGGATCCACTCCAAGAAGTGTGACTACTTCTATTACCAAGGTGTCTGTGATGCAAAGTCTAGGTAAATCACCTTAGGGACACTAATAGAAGTAGAGAACAGGTGCAGAACCATGATCACTTCATAACATTTGATATTTCATCACCTTCTAGTAATCAAAGGAATAAAAACTATTCATATACCAATCAAAAACGCAACACAAAGTAAATTCACACCATGGGACCCATCTGATGCCACCTCCTAAATAAGTCAGTCCGAATAAAGCAGGAGCTGCACTTTCAATCTAAGCAAAATAAAAATAGCATCTTGAATTCAAAAAGGCCGATGCCATAAAACAAGAACCATAAAAGGGTAATGCAGAAGTTATGAACAAACAAGTCTAATATGGCATGGTTCTTCACCCACCTAGGGTAATAATCGCGCTTATTTCAAGTTCAGATGTCTATAAATACCTTGGGGTTTCGGGGAAAGTAGTCTGACCATCAGGACTGGTAGGTGTCTGCAATCCGCATCTTCAAGGTAAAAAACATCTTCATCCTCAAGAACACGGTCAGGAACCGTAGTGCCTCTTCTTCGTCCTCCATTCGCAATACCGGAGCTGGTGATTGGCCTCCATAAAGTTCTATCTCAAATTCTCCAAGCCAATGAGACAAGCAGTACATGTCATGCTTGTCAGCTGCACATCTTCAATGATTGCTAAACCTGTGAGGACCACAGGAGGATCCCACCATCAAATAACCATGGAGTCTGTACAAGCTAAGTAGAACCTAGTCTCCATAATATTAGGTCTGTTCTTCTGGTCTCCCACTGCTGTTGAAATTCCCTTCTACCACAGCAAGAGAAGAGAGGGGAGCCGGGGAAAATTTGCCACTTCCTCAAACACTCTTCCTTCTTTTTTATACTCCTTGAGTGTTACCCTCCCGGCAGTGAGCCTCATCCACGCTGCCCCTTGCACACAGTCCCAGGCTCTTCTGGGAATCTGCTGTCTTGCTCATTGAACTTCCCTGCTGTGTTTGAACTGGCGTCTCGGCTACAGGAAATGCTGTCTTGTTGGGCAGGCTTCACAGCGGGGCGGCTTCTGCTGCTGTTTCCAACTTGCAGTAACCCCTGACTTACCACAAACCGGCAAGAAGGGAAAAAAATTGTCTTTTTCTTCTCCTGTACTGTGCGCAAAGGCAACAAGGTCCAAGATGGAACCAGATAAAACAAAGAATTCAATATAGTGATAAGAACAAACTAAAAGTCTGTACCACGCATTCCTGCAAACGAGAAATAAGCTAACACCGTAGGCGATCACTTTACATATATTATTAGGAACCACAGAAAACATTTCTTATATATTATATGAGGTCATTCCTAATTTAATAAGGAACAAAATAAAGTGGCAGGGGCTATAAGACAAGAGATTCTAACATGACCCTGAAAACTACATTTAAATGCATTCACATGGTATTATTTCTGCTAAATTGCTGCAATTGCATGAATTGGGCTGCATGAGTGATGTGTCGTGTGTGGTCTGTGTAATAATTCACCTTTATGGGAATTCTAAATGCTCATTGTAGAATGGGTAGATGACAAGAACAGACAATGAAAGTGAAACCTTGGGGCTCATGATTGAACTCCTAACAAATATACAAAGTATATGAGCAGTATACACACAATAACATTAATGGTTTGGTTCAGTACATTGAATAAGCAATTGGAACAACTAGTGTTCAAAACCATGGGGAACCCAAAAAAAAACAAACAGAAAAGATTGTTTTCTAAAATGTAAATATTCATCCCTTAGCCGAAATTTCTTCTTTTCTGCGGCATTTGCCACCAATAAAATATAAAAAAGTGATAGTATATATCCTAATAAAAGTAGCCAAATTGTCTCAAATTGTATCAATGAAAGGTCATCTATTCAAAAAAAAAAAAAAAACCTCAACGAGTTCTGTATACAAAAGTATTAACAGTAATGGGTCTCGAATATGAAACATTTGGGCAACTTTTTTTTTTTTTTGGGCATTAAGACGTTACAAAAAATAATTTCATATCTCTGTGATGTACTGACCCAAAGAATAAAGGTGTCCGTCAGGGTATGTGGACTGCACGTGGAAGACAAATCCCCCCCCCCACCCCACCCTTGTAAGAATATGCCGTGATTGCGTTTCAATTTCATACAGAATTTTATCCACTTTCCAGCACACTTCTGGAATATTAAATGGAGCCCATTCGGAGATGCAATTTGTTACCCTGATATCAAGTCCGTACGCAGCTTTTAAATCAAAAAATGGAAAAGTTATGACTTTTGAGTGCGGGAAGTAAAAAATTGAAACGCACAAAAATAAAAAAGGATGTGTTCCTGAAGAGTTATATAATTTTTTGATATAGATACACTGGAATGTTTTAAAAGTGAAATAGGAGAAAACAAAGAAACTCACGAAAAAGCACCGCATCTATCCAAGGAGTCAGTTATGTATGATGTAATACGAACAGGGCTGTAATTTAGAATACATTTTACTTATTCCCACCATCTCTCTATTCAGAGACAAATCATATGTCCTATATATTTATATGGTATATTTTTGCAAGCCAAAACCCCCCAAAACCAGCTAACATATATGTTGTAGGTGCAATTAAATTTTTCATCTTACTCATCTCCATTTCTGTAGAATCTGGGTGTGTGGTTCAGGCTTGCCATTTGTCACAGACATTCTATGCTGTTTGTATATCAGACGTCTGGAACAACTTACATTATACAATACATAAGTGCAGATATTCAGGTACCATTTCAGGCCATGCTGCAGGGATTTGTACTATTTGTGTACCACATCTTGATTTGTTTGCAGAGTTGGGGTCAACTCCATTGTTAATAACTATCAAATTAACCTGTGTTCCGCATAATTAACAGATTCAAATATATGTTGCTGGAGGTCTCTAATCATAATTTTAAAAAGTATCAAAATCTTGAAAGTTTTGGTCCTCTGGCCCACAGAGGAAAATGGTACAGTAAAATTGAAACTCAATGAACATTACTAAATGCTCTTCACACCTAGTAAAAAAAGCCCCAGAGCTAATGTGTTGTGCCACAAAGTCAGCTCTATCAAACCCGAGCTAGAAATAGATTCATTGAATGTGTCATTATAGTTTTACACAGACACAGCCATTGAATATAACCGACTCTCAGCATACACAATAATGACCATAGATATACACTTTGGCCTCAATCTGCTTAGTATACATTGTATCCAACAGGAAATCAAGGATGAAAAGCACAGTAGGCTGCACTATATCTCCTGTTCCTATTGGAAAGCACAGCAGGTCATAATAGCCTTCGAGGAACGGATGCAACTGTATGGCATCCATCCCTGTCCTCTGCTGATCATACGCTCTAGATGTTTACACACTAATAGTCACTTGAAAGACACCTTGGATATCAGCAAATCACTGGCTGCTGCATATGTTCACCCCTGGAACTGGAGGAGGTATTTCTCTGTTACATATACAGTAGAATCCTGACCTATCCTTACAACAGAGGGAATATAGTCAAGTGAATGTAGTCTAGGACCGTGGAAGAGCCGTGCATCAGTACAGTGAGAAGATCTCACACACTCAGAGTGCTGCCAGTGCAGTTAGGATTTGACAAGATCTTTCGAATGTGTGACTTAAACGTATCCTGCCAAATATTTGGGGTCAAACAACCACTAAAAGGTCCTTAAGGGCTTACTGCTTCATGTACTAAATAGCTGTATTCTAACTTTGTTGGGGGCCACAATAAAAAATATACTTGCCTAGCTTGATTGAATATTCTTCACTCGTTATATAGCAGAAGGAGCTAAGAGGATTGTACATGGTGTCCTATAAGCAGGCAGCACATTATAGAGCAGAAGGAGCTGCGCAGACTGTACATATAGGCAAAAATTGCTAAATGATTGTACAAATAAACACAAAATTGTCACAAAACCCTAATCTGTGACATTCTGATACCAAAAGTCTAAAAGTCCAGGTTCAGATTCTCCCCATTAAGTAATTTCTGCTAACTTATCAAGACTTCACCGAGCGACAATTTCGTTCTTAAAGCGGCGGTTTTCCAGAATCCGTGGGTTTTGTTCGGCCACGCCCCCGATTCCGTCGTGCATGCCGGCGCCAAGCGCCACAATCTCTCGCATTCGCCAAAATCCGGGCAAATTCAGGGCACTCGGCGAAATCGGAAATATTCGGGTAACACGTGGGAAAACCGCGAATCGTCCCTAGTAAATGACCCCAATGAGTGATTTATCCATTTGGCAAAGCTGTGAGAAAGAGAGCGAACATACAAAGGATACCGAGCTCAGGTGCAGGAAAAAGTTGGAACAAAATTAAATTGTCCCTGACGGAACTTTTTAGTCCATGATGTTCAGACCTTTTCCTCGCACGGACTGTGTTAATATTCCCACATGAACAAGCCTGACCAGTAAAAAAATTAGATATTTGCTGTTTACACAATGGTGGCCTCCATATTACAACTTTTAATATATATATTTTTTGCATGTTACTGGTTACTTCATTTATTATATTTTTGCTGCAAATACGCAATATAAATGGTGGAGGTAATAAAGTGTGACACGCGGCCGGTTAAACCTAGTTGCTCCAGCGCAATCCAATTGGCAGCTTAAACAAGAACATTACTATATACAGCAATTTACAATGTGCCAGCCTATATAAACCCCCAACGTAATAAAAACAATCACAAAAAGAGCAACCGTTCATTAGCTCAACGAAGCGGGAGTTTTCCAAATGATGACCTACAGCTCTGAAGGCGGATTGAGGCAAACGTCTATTGTTATGTCGAAAGAAGAAGATGAGGTAGCTCGACAAAGGGAAGCAAAAGCATAGTTTCTATATTGTGTCCAAATGGTCCACCGTTTGTGGCCCGTGTGTCATCGGAAACTGACGAATAGGACCTGCAGGGTTCAACACTGGGCCACGGGAACCACGCTGGTGTGGTATGACCCCATGCACATACAAGGATGCGTGTATTAGTCGTATAATGATGACTACCGTGCGTCCCCACAAATTGTACACCCAGATGCTAAAAACATATAAAACCCCCTGTTCAGAAACATACTGGCCTTATAAAAATATATTTCATGGGGGGCTAAACTCTCAAGTGAATGTGAAACTAGGGTCTCCCACACAAGTCATTCATGCCTTCAGAGTAACATAGACACGCAAATAAAACTAAATTAAACGTTAGTTTGTTAAAAACAGAAAGCGGTCAGGTATTTGCGATAAAAGCATTTTGACATTACTAGCGGCTGACAAATTCAAAACTTCTATATTATTACATAAAAATAAAAAAAAAAATTACACAACAAATGATGCTGAGTTACAGGCCAAGCCTGTACCGCACACAGATCTCTGTATCCCATCAGGCATGGGTGCATATAATGAATTGGCTGGGTTATACGCCGGGTGAGCCTGCATCGGCATAGCTGATACGGTAAGGGTTGAACAAAATTTGAGTGTAATTCCCTATACACAAATAGTGGATAATCTAATTGCTCTGTTGTTCATAATTGCGGGCGCAGGGCATCATGCATATTCTCCTCCATAATACTATGGGAGTGTCAGAAATTCCCAGCATAACCTCAGGTATCTCGGCTTTAGGTTCATCAGGTGCTGGACATAACCAAGCAGTACATTAGGGAACAAATTGTGGCATATGGTGCAGGGCCTGACAGGACATATAAATGTAATTGTTTTTCCGCTTCCTTCTGGAATTTAGGCATTTCTATAAAGTAAGGTGTGGAAGAACGGGGTATCTGTGCAGTATAAAAACTGAAATCCATGTCATGTAACCACAGGAAACCAACCCCACCGATTCTTATCTCACCATGTTTAGGAGCAGCATTTACAAGAATTCGAGGTGATGGAAGCATGCTATCACTCAGCCCCAATAATCAATCAAATGCTGTTAGGACAAGCGTTCTCCACGAGGATCTCTGTTCGTACAAATGTGTGAGAAATTCTCCACACCAGAATCAAAGACTTTCATCTCTCATGAGACGGAGTAATTCCAACCAGGACTGCAATGGGACACCGATTACCGGAGACAAGACGCTTTATTTATAAATCATTAGAACTACCAAGAATTTAACAGAGAGAGTTCCGTATAATATCACACGCACGGAAAAAAATTAATAAACCTAATAATAATCACAATGTTGGAATTTGCAGGAATGGGTCCCAAACTTCAACGTTAGCTTTGGAGGCATTCAACAACCCCCATGACAACTGCTGAGAAAGCATGCCTACCTTCCCAACAACAAATTGTTGAAGTGGTTGTACCAACTTTGATGTTATTGGTCAGATACTGGAACACCACCAATCCCGAGAACGACCCTCACGGAAGAAGGTCCTGTGATCCACGAACTGAATGAAGCGACGGTTTCGCCTCCATACTGACTACCCATTCGATACGACGGGAAATTGCCACCGCATGTACAGATTGGCCATCTCCACACTCCCATTTATTGTCTGTGTGAGTTCCAGAGTAGCCAAAGGCGGTGCGCTGCAATCTCGTTGCTCCATATTAGAGGTTAGGGGTGCCGGATGTATGCTTAACCTGCCACCTCATTCAATTAGTAAAAAAAACACCCCAATTTCTTGTGGTCAGTGGGGGTCCCAGGTGTTCTCTCACTATATTGTTATGCACTATTGCAGTGATGTCAAAGTGCCCAAACTCACCCAAAAAACATGTTATGGGGGAGATTTCAGATAGGTCCGAGAGCAGAACTGTTCTAGTTGCCCATGGCAACCAATCAGAGCTCAGCTTTCTTTCCCACAAATGTTTAATAAAACTGAGCTCTGATTGGATCCCATGAGCAACCATAACAGTTTTACCTCAGAAACTTGATAATCTCCCCTAGTTGCAAAGTGAAGGCATGGCCTGTCTGTAAATAGATACCTGCACTACCACAGCTTTTAAAGCATTGGCGCCCAGGATACAAATACAGTTGAAATATGAGGGGAGATTTTAGTATCAGTGTAAGTTCCTGTACTTGCTCCTGTCTGGGTAGTCTGTGCTGGGATGATAGTGAGGGCTCTTAGTGCTCTCCATGCCAGGGGTTCACCATCACTCTGTGTACACCCCTTTACAACATTAGACCGGCCTGTCCACAATAACCCGACCCCGTATAGATACTGATAGGTTCAAGACAACTAGGGTAAATTCACCAATCCGCATTGTTGCATAGAAATACATCAAGTTAGTCCACCAACTAATTTGCCGGTGTATTGCGTATTGGGGATTACAGGTCAGTTGAGTCCTTTCAATGTAAAAGTATTGTACAATTTCAACTGCTGCTGACTGTACATTGCTGGTAGAGAGTTACCTGCCTTATTAGATATCTATATGTATAGGAACCCTATCAATTTATCTATTTATTGCCTCCATGGTCAGAATGTACCGCAGCAGAGCACCATATGAGGTTTATATTCTGGCGTCAGCGGTCATGAGCGCCCGATGTCTTCAAACATTCTGGCTTCAAGCGTCTCTACTCCCATACTCTGCGATTGAAGAAAGCGGCTGCATTTTCAATATCATTTATGCCATTCCCAGAATTGCACCACCAACCCAACTAGAGAAGAGACAAGCATCCCCTTCGCTAAAATACTGTGGTTTTGACTGATGTGAACACTTCAGATAACTTCGAATTGTAAGGAATCAGGTGTAAACGGATACTGATCATCAATACAAACGTGTTATCGGGCTTCTATATTTTACGAATATGAGATTTATGATATAAAGGAGTTGTGTGTTATTGCACTTAACCCTTGTATATACCAGGTACCGCCCATGGACTAGTGTTGGTGCTGTTTCCAGGAACAGCAGTAATGTTTTGATAGCCCTGATAACCCTTTAAGGATAGGTCACATAGGACAACTCATGAATTTCTATCTTAGAACTTCAGAGCCAGTAGGTAGCTGCAGAAGCTGCTAGCAAAGACGTTGGAACATTAGATTGATATAAGTGTACCACAAGTTTTAGTCTTCATCCACCTGCTGCAAGTGTACAATGCGTGGATGAAGCCATTTCAAAGAAATGAGCACTTTCTAATAAGAAATCCAATAAAGTAATAGTCAAGTGTATAACGTTTCTCACGAAAAATTACCGTACATTTAAAAAAAAAAATCTGTGGCTGTCTGGGTCCCTGGATTCTTTGCTTCCATTCCTATCTAGAACAATTTCAGGGGAGGTGGTCACTGCGTGGTCAGTGATTGGCCCAGTTTTATTCTTGCTTCTCGTGCAGAATCGGGAAGAATCAGATTAGCACCGGGGAAATTCGGGTTTATATTAGGGTTTTCAAAACATGTTGAGCAAGTTACCATAAGAACCCTGAGGAAGTCACGGATACGTGACTAACGCGTGCAGTTTGCAACCCATCCCTGCCTCTGCCCTCTATCTCCGATCTGCTTCTTACACTACTCATTCACATTGCAAGATCTCTTGCCGTTACTTAGCCTGTATTGAGGTATTGTATATAGGTTTTGCCATTCTTTCTAGCATTAGGATTTGTTTTTCACGTTGGCAGTGATAGGGTTCTGTATTGGGTGGACGTGTGGGTGTTTGGGGTTATCCCTGGGTCTGGGACTTTAGTTCTCACCCTAGAATATTTGGCTGTACTGTAGCACATTTTCATAGTTTGATATTGTGTTTTGTATCTTGTTCTTATTTTTTGTGACTATCAAAAATAAACTATTTGGAGATTTTTGCATCTGCTCCCTTTGTTAATACTTTTTAAGTTAAAATATTATTTAGACAACACCATTCAATTTGTGACATATCATGAATGTAAGACTACTTGTTACCCTAGATTTAGGCTTGTGGAACATGTGCTGTTTATTTGTCTACTTCACACACTATTACTAGTTACTATTTTACAAATATTTAGGGTGTACAGAAGAGCTGTATGGCAGTACAATGAGTTCTGTAGTTTTGCCACTATAGGGTGACATATCAATCCCGAATTCTTCTCGCTACATACCAAAATGTAATGTTCCTGAATGATACTTATGGGCCTATCCACGTCTCTGTTTTCTATTTGGATTATGAACTAGGCGTTTCAGGATGCAAAGTTAAGCGGTATATCAGAACAGGTTTAGAACTGTAAAGTGACAAGATTTTATTCATTAAAATTTGTAGCCCCCTCAGGTAGGTTTGTCCTTTCTAAAATTCCCCCCTTCTGCGATTTTCGCCATTTGCCTCTCACAAAAAATCTCCTGCAAACTTGTGAAAATGAGCTGATAAGAGTCAGATTTTTGCCCGCGATGAGTCAAGTTTACAGGCGAAGGGTGTCAACACCCATTATTCGGTGCAATAGTTACTAGAAAACACTTTTGATTCATATTAAATATAATCTCATCTTTAGATCTATCAGGAGTGTGGTTCGTGGTCTCAGAACTGGATATAGAGCGTTAAACAATGATTTGTTATATTAAGATAATATAAGATGTGAAGTGGATTGTATCTTTGCTCTCATTTCCAACGAATCTTTTAACTGCCTGTAGCTGGTACTTTACATCACAGAACAAATCTGAAAGATGAGGTTTTACATAGATATGACAAAAGCTGTTTTTAGGGGCACAGACGAAGATCAGGCATCTGAAGCGACATTCTCCTTCAGCTCGCAGGTACAGTTGCCAGAATTGCTTGAAAATTAGAGGGCTCCATGCTTTAAAGAGATTTTCCATCGGCATCCACGCATAGGGCACAACTGCTGATCAATGGGGGTCTCGGTGCCGAGACCCCCACGATCGTGAGATACGAGGGTCTGACCGACCCCTTGCCACTCCTAATGGAGCAGAGGGCTGGGCATGAGCGTTCTGCTCCAAAATTTCTAGCAGATCGCATAGCTGTTTCACCCCTAAATGATAACCCTAAACTCTTGCTGCAGTCTAGGCTTCAACACCGTACCGGTGTGCAGGTGACGGCCCATCTACCTCATCTTTTAGGTCCTATTTTCTCTTCTCCCGGAAATCCCTTTTATTTGGTGGTGGCATATCTATCCGGCAAAGCATTGTGGCATCATTCCTTCCATTCCATTAAAACCTTTAAGTTGAGTTACTATCCATCCAAGATACAGTATATGGCCATAATAAACCCTAATGTGAGAAATGGACTAAGAAATACACTGATTTGCATATTACAGGATGTCTATTACACACTGGGAGCAGAAGAGCTGAAGCAATGAAATAATGTGCCTCCTGAACGCCCCCTACGTGCAATACTCGCTATTGTTGGATTAATAACAGCATGCCCACCGAACATTCAGTGTCACAAGATCAAAGTCTCCTTGCTGAAAAAACGGGCATGTATCAGCAATATCTCATCTATGGGCAGCAGATGAAGAGGATATCTCAAGGGGTCTTATTATCGGAGGGGGAGTGACGGCTCCTTGTATAGTAACTGCCTGCTTACGGTCACGTACCCATCCGCAGATGGAGTATAATGGGTGCTACCAAGCAAATCGTTGGTGTGAAACTATAATTTTCTCGAGCGCCCCTAATTCAAATCATCTCACCTCTAAACACAAATTAGTGCGCTGCCAACCCGCTTTATAGGCCGCAGAGCGCCGAATTTGAATTCCACCTACAACCATTCAAATAAAAAGGGACTGCAAGGACTGGCATCCCGGAACGGGAGCACACATGGGCCTGGAAACATAAAGTATACATGTTGGCGGGGAATCACAGTGTGGTTTGCTACCTGTCCCCTAACAAGTGCAATGTTGGAGGAGTTGTGTAAAGTGACGGAGAGCGGCAAACAGAGTGGCCATTGTTTAATGAACTGACTCAAGTGCTGGCATTCAATGAGAATATTATAGAGGGTAACGATTTCTACACCGAGCCTCAAAGTTGAGGACAGTGTGAACAGGCAAGGGTTTGAGCAGAGTTAGCGGACTCTCATACTGTGCAAGAGAGAGACAACATAAAAAAAATATATATTTTTTTTTTATACATTCCACCACAAATAAAGTAAATTAACAATGACCATTTGTCTTCGTGCAGCGCTGATAATCTTGTGTGCTATAGAATTATTATTAATACCTTTTCTGCTCCGTGTTTTTGGTTAATTTTACTGAATACATCAGGTTTGCCCGACATCTTACCATCAAAATCAGCTTGATAACAGGGACACTTATTGATAGTGGTGACTGTGAAGTGACTGTGGCAACTTTGATTTGTCCTCCATAGCCTTCTTCCTTCTAAAATAAACGCAATGAGCGTGTTTTTAGTATGAATGGGGAGATGTGAATGTTCCCCTCCAAGAACAAATAAGGCCCAGTCATTCTGTAGTGAAAAAGTGAAGTATACTACAATGGCACCACTCAAATTTGTATCTCGCAGTTCTTCATGTGGAGTCGCAACAATTTCATCACATAACATATATTTCAAAATAAGAATTGTTGCCTATGTACCGTCCCAAAATTCACACGCCGTCTACTCTCACAACAGGACAATAAAGGACCCTGACAATCACAACCAAAAATTCTTTTATGTCTCCCCTAAAAGGACTTAGGGGATTCCCTTCTTAATTCTCCAATACTCACCGACCACTCCCTCATCCAAGACATAGTAGCTTATAGAAAATAGAATTAAAAAAGGCATAAAAAAAACAAACAAACTAATAGTAGGGTGAACCTAGCCTGATGCTATAGGACCAGAGTGTCCCAGCTTGGTAGGGGTAGTCACTTCTTTCCTAGACCTAAGGGTCATAACATGAGGAGGTCACGTGTCAGATCTCACTATCTTACAATATCAGAAAGGAACAGGATATAAAATACTCAGATGGTGTTTATCTGTTAATACACAGACAAAAAGTTTGCTTCATCTGTGCTTACTCCAACTTGTGTACCACAACACTGAAGGAGGGGACCGGAGAAATGTACATTGTGCCCCATTTGCAGGCAGCACCTCAGCGAGCAGGCAGCTGACGACTGGCGGGTGTGCGATCTGCAGCAGCGTTATATAGCAGAAGGAGTAAGAGGTGTCACATGGTGTCCTATAAGCAGCAGCACATTATAGAGCCGAGGGCTGCGCCGACTGTACAATAGGCAAAAAATTGCTAATTTTTTCCATAAACACAAAAGTGTCACAAAACCCTAATCTGTGCCTTCTGATACCAAAGTCTAAAAGTGCAGGGTCGGATTCTCCCCATTAAGTAATTTCTGCTAACTTATCAAGACTTCAC
The DNA here is from genome assembly GCA_019512145.1 of Engystomops pustulosus. NCBI lineage: Eukaryota > Metazoa > Chordata > Amphibia > Anura > Leptodactylidae > Engystomops > Engystomops pustulosus. Next base: position 242,084,590 of record CM033642.1, on the reverse strand, counting down.
TTCTGAGATGAGCTAAACTGACCGGAAAATGGAAGTCACATGGAGTGTACAGGAAGGAGAGAAGAGGACGTCACCCTAAACTTAACTCACTGGCAGAACACAACAAAACAAGAATGATTTCATCCTCGCAGCCCATTCGTAAACTGCTGGTCGGATTGATGTCATTTCATTAGCAGAAGTGATTAATAATGCATCTATTGAGGCAGGTCCATACATAATGGAGCCAATATGAAGAACTATGTACACGAGGAGTACTCCAACAACTATATATAAAAGCATCCCCAGCCACAGGGGT